>CM040624.1:546418-564926 GCA_022817965.1 Solanum lycopersicoides
ATATAAATATATATATATATATATATATATATATATATATATATATATATATATATGTATATATATATATATATATACTCTCGATCTATCACATATTAATTGTCATATTTTGTTTCTTAGAAATTAATTTGATTAATTTTTTCAAATCAAATTTTGTCACATTAGTTAGATATATTTAAATTACAAATAAAAAGTTTAAAAATTATATGAGAAGTATTATAAGACTCAAACTTTGTTTCATGTATATATGACTCAAAAAACTTAAAATATAGATTAAAACTTTATATAGTTTTAACTCTAAAAATAAAAATATGATAAAATAAATTCGAATTAATCAGAATTTAATATAAATATCGATCCTCGAGCGGAAAAAAACTATGTAATATGGTGACCATTTAAAACATCGAGTGTTAATAAGCATGCGTATTCAGATACTACTAATAAGAGAAATAAATAGTGATGGTCATCATGATGTTCATTGTTACACTATTTATCTCATTGGTGAATTTTATGTGACCTATCATTATTATAAAATAAAATTAAATAAAAAAAACTTATTTAATAAATAAAAATAAAAATAAAAAGTGAAGGGTCATTGTCTTGTGACTTGTGAGTAAATACTTGATAGTTGGAAATTTATTTATTTTTATAAAAAAAAAAAAGAAGAGAGAAGTATATAATATAATTATAATAGTGATAATAAATAATGGTAAGTGTTGGGTAGGTGAATAATAAGTTAGAGAAGATTGTTTCATTAATTATGAAATACATGTGTTTTCTTCATCTTCCCATCCAAATACAATGATGTTTAAATGCAACAAACTTTGAAAATAATAATCAATTTAAGAAAGAAAGAAAAGATTTTTAATTGAATTTGTAAGTTAACGAGTTTTAAATATTTGTGTTGTTACAAAATATTTCATTAAATGTAAAATAAAAAATTAATGTTTAATCATTTTTAAATATAAAAAGATATTCTTTTTCAAAAAGTAATTTGAAAGAAAAATATCTCAAATAAATTAGAACATAAGAAATACTTGTTTATTCACAAAAATAAACTTCTTTTTAACGGATTGGAAAAGAGGCATTAACAATTGCTTTTTTTTTTTAATTTTTCATTTGACGTTTGATATATATTTTGAAACCTGACTTAATACAGATTCATGCATCACATGTGTATTAAGACAAATGTTAGTAACAAAGCAACAAGCCCATCTCTGATTATACATAGTTATACATATATTATACATTAGAAGATTTTTTTTATATATATATATATATTATTATTATTATTATTTTGATAAATTTTCACCTCAAGTTGAAATTATTTTTGCACTATGCAGGTCCAGGTTGTTCATCAATAGCATATGGGGCATCAGAAGAAATTGGTCCATTTAGAATTAATAAAACTGGTTCTTCCCTCTATTTAAACAAATATTCATGGAATAAAGGTAACATTTTTTTTTTAAAAAAAAAAATCACTTTTATCAATAATTTTTTTAAAAAAATAAAATTATTTTTTTTTTAAAAAAATGTTATAAATGCAGTGGCAAATATACTTTTCTTGGAATCTCCAGCTGGTGTTGGTTTTTCTTATACAAATACAAGCTCTGATCTTAAAGATTTTGGGGATAAAAGAACAGGTAAAAATACACATTTTATTTCTTGATATTTATTTTTTCAATAATGTATATATAGTTTTATTTTAACTTATATACATTAACAGTTAAACGAACATGTACATCATCAAGTCCTTGAATTATAACAGATTCAATAACAATAATTGTGTAAAAAAAAAAGAACTTCACACTATATATGAAGAAAGGTTTTTATATCAAAAGGATTTACTATTTAATATTTTAACCGATATACATAGATCATTATACATATATTACATGTATATTGTATATCTAACGGCTATTTTTAGTTTAAGCAGGAGTGGATATATATTTAGACGTTAAAATATAACAACATTGACATATTAATTTATTTCTTGGCACAGCTCAGGATGCACTAATATTCCTCACAAGATGGATGTTAAGATTTCCGCAATATAAATATAGAGATTTTTATATTGCTGGAGAGAGTTATGCAGGTATTTTTAATTTTTTTTTTTTTTAAAATTAGTCTCTAATTCTCCCTAGTTAAGTTTTATTAACATTTTCCTTGTGTTTATCAGGGCATTATGTTCCTCAATTAGCACAGGCTATTTACAATTATAACAAGAAATTTTCACATCCAATCATAAATCTTAAAGGATTCATGGTAAGTAATTCATCTAATTGTATTTATTTTTTTTTTAAAAATATCATTCTTTGATTTAAAGGGAAATTTGCGCTTTTAGTCCCTCACGTATCAATAATTTCTAAATTTGGTCCTTATAATTTCTGATTAAACATATTTAACTTTCGAGTTTCGACTAATAAGTAATAAGTAATAGGAATGTACATTGCTAATTGGATCCTTACATATTTAACAAATTATTTAGTGTTAAACCATTTAATAACCTATGTATGTGTCATGTTAAATTCGTATATCAAAGTACAAGATATTTTGTTTAAATAGTCTAAATATCACATGTTTTCTATATAAAAGGATCAAGACCATTTATTTCAATACCTAATAATAAAAACACTAATTCTCGACGAACGTCCCATAAAAAATTGATTCATATTTTTTAGGAAATTCAGATTAAAAATATGTCATAGATCTTTTTAACGAGCAAATTTTTTATGTACTCCATCGGATATTTACTCTTTTTTCTTAGTACTGAAGTAATTTAAGGTTAAATAGATCGATTTAGCCAACTATTACAAGGATCGAGATAAAAATCTACCAATAGTCGAGGGGCTAGAAAGTGCAATTACCCCTTATATTTTTTCAATAGGTTTTAGAATATTCGTGCCCTAGAAATAAAATCGCCTTTGATAAGAACACTAATAACCAGTGGCGAAGCCACAGTGTGTTTTAGGGGGTTCATCCGAACCCCCTTCGGCGGAAAATTATATTATTTTTATATAATTAAAATAACTTTTTAGGTATATATAGTAGATGTCGAACCCCCTTCGGCTATTTCGTATGTCCATTTTTTCAGATGTTGAACCCTCTTATCGAAAATCCTGGCTCCACCCCTGCTAATAACCCCTCCAAAGTTGGACTTCCTAGTGTGAATTCTGATTCATTAGACTTAAAATAGATATGAGATATCGAACGAAAAATAATATAATTTTTTTTTTTTGGGCATACTGATGATGATTGAAACAATTATTACACAGGTAGGAAATGCTGTTACTGATAACAAATATGATGGAATTGGGACTGTTACATATTGGTGGAGTCACTCAATGATTTCAGACAAAACATACAAAAATATAATGAATTTTTGCAATTTTACATCTGAAAATTCATCAAAAAAATGTGATGAATCAGTGAGTTATGCAGTGAACCATGAATTTGGTCAAATTGATCAATATAGTATTTATACACCATATTGCAAAATTGTACAAAATGAAACAAATAATAATAATAATAATGTTAGATTCAAAAACACAATTATTCATAGGAAATTATCTGGCTATGATCCATGTACTGAGAATTATGCTGAGGAATATTTTAATAGACATGATGTACAAAGAGCTATGCATGCTAATCTCACTCAGATATCATACAAGTGGACTGCTTGCAGGTACTCACTATCTTTCTCTTCTATTTTTTATATATATGCGTTCAGCACAGACGGATTCAGAATTTTAAGTTTATTCAGAATTTTAAGTTTTTTTTCCTGAGTTTTTGGACCACAAACTTTATTTGTTTATTAGGGTTTGGACTAATTGTTTATATGTATTAGTAGTAGTGTAGTTACATTTTCCGCTCGATCTGTTAATTCATTTGCTTTGTATCTTGCTATTTGACTGTCATAATCTTGCTCGAAGACCTTTTTTTTTGAGTTGAGGGATTTATCAAAAACAACTTTTCTACCCTTGAAAAAAAGTTATGCTAGTTCTGTGCTAGCTCCCTAGACCCCACAGGTGGAATAGTTACACATGATATGTTGTTGTAAAATATAGGATACGAGTCGAAGTTTATTATGAACCCGTATAACTTTAGTGTAGATCTGCTCCTGCTCGACAATAGTACAACATATATTGTTCTTGTACAGTATTAGAAAAATTCTCACCTCATGAGCTAATTAACTAATTTGGTGCTGGATTAGATACAACATCATTTATTTAACATGAAAGTAGAGACAGATTCATCTCATTTCTTGATTTATCTAGTGTTAGTAACTCCGTGTTAGAATGTCACACGTTGGTACAATGAGTCGTTTTTGGTAAATCGTATTATATACTTTTTTCTATCTCACTAGCTAACTTTTAGTATTAAATTATATATAATATCGTTCCGCATGCATTTATTAAAAAATTATTTACTATCTGTTTATATGATTTTAGACAATTAATTTTCATATTTTTTTTTCAATCGAGAAATCAGTGATATATTATTAAAGAATTGGAAGGACTCTGATGATTCAATGCTACCAATATACAAGAAACTAATGGCTGCTGGTCTTAGAATATGGATGTTCAGGTAAATCCAATCAATTTATATAAATATATATATATTTATTTTTTTTAACATAGAAATGTGCTACACAAATTTTTTTTATCGATCGCCAAAGATCGATTTTTGGTCAATATCGATCAAAAAACGTTATCAAAGAGATGGTTAGTATTGTACTGACTAGTCAATAATATCAAAAACTCATCTTCAAAAGTTACTTATTGAATTATACAACTATTATTTAGAGATCGATTTTTGGTCAATATCGATCAAAAAACGTTATCAAAGAGATGGTTAATATTGTACTGACTAGTCAATAATATCAAAAACTCATCTTCAAAAGTTACTTATTGAATTATACAACTATTATTTAGAAATTGAATTTCGTCTTTATCGTGATACGATATATTTTTACCACAAAATAATATAATTAAATTTTTAAATATATTTGAATTTATATGCAGTGGGGATACAGATTCAGTGGTACCAGTGACTGCCACAAGGTTCTCTCTAAGCCATCTTAATCTCAAGATTAAAACTCCATGGTATCCTTGGTATTCTGGAACTCAGGTAATTAATATACACTATATTTTAAGTATTTTAATAAGTGGCGGAATTAAAATTTACACTGAAGAACTAAAGAGATTAAGTATATAATATATATAAAAAAGATAATTAAAAATTATCTATTTACACCGTGTAATTTATAATAAAGTAGTGTCAATTGGATGTAGCTCCGTGCCTGATTCTAGTTAACTTCAAGAGTTAGCACCAAACGCGAATTTTCTGTGGGTTCAACTAAATTTATTATTTATTTTCAAACTATTGATACATATCGGGCAAAAACTATATAATGTATGTATATAATAAGATCATACGTATCTTGAATCGTCTATTTTAGGAATATTTTGAATTTAATAGAAGTTCTTTTTTATAAAAATATCGTATTTGATTTGACATAAAATATTTTTTCTTTTTTAATCAAGTGGTGGGGAAAGGGACTTTTAATTACTCCTATTTATGGGCAAAAGTCATATTTCTTATATCTAGATATATTCCACCTTACTAACTAAATATACCAACAAAAAAAAACTATTGAAGAAAAATATTTTTTATGAGGAAGATTTTTCATAAAAGAATGATTTTGTCCGATCATATGAAATAAACTTTAAATTTTGAATTACTTCTGATTAATATTAAAAAAAAATTGTTATATAAGATAAACTTTAAATCTTGAACTTACAGCGTTAAAAATATTTTTGTTATATATATATAAAATAAACTTCAAATTTTGAATTCACAGTTGATTAGCACTAAGATAAGTTCTGTCGTACTAAATAAACTTTATCTGATAATAATCAAGATTACTTCTGTCATCCTAATAAAATTTTAAATTTTAAATTTGTATCTGATTAAAGTCGAAATTATATTATAGGTGGGAGGATGGACAGAGGTGTATGATGGACTTACATTTGCAACAATTAGAGGAGCTGGCCATGAAGTTCCATTATTTCAACCTAAAAGAGCATTTATTCTTTTTCAATCATTCTTGGCTGGCAAAGAATTACCAAAATAAATTCAGAAAATTTAATTAAGATTGCAATAATCTTAAGGAAGTTGATAGGCAATTTTAATTTATAGCTCCCAAGAAAATTATGGGAGTTTTGCAAATTATCATTAGAGTTTATTCATTTGAAATTTGTGTATTGAAAACTCATTGTCATTTCTCATATTTTTTTTTCTCCATATATCTAGAATTCTCAAGGCAACTAATTTTGTATCAAAGATTGTTAAACAAATCTTCGTAACTGACATTTCAAGTTTATTATTATTATTTTTTACTTATTTTTTACCTTCTACCCATACCACTTAATCACCTCCTCCCCCCACCCCTCTCCTCAATCTCACCCTTTAAATATTTTTGAGATGATAGTTTTAAATTAGTTTATTTATCAAATACTAAAAAATAAGGAAGAAAATCACTTATTTTTCAAGAAGCTATATTCATTCATTCCACTTGTTTTCTAACCATATTTTGCTTTGTTTGGATAAATGTATTGCTTTATAGTGTATAGTACTATATATTGTATCGTATTGTACTGTATGTATTGATTTGATAAATACAAAATTTGAATTGACTATATTATTTTTTGTCTTTACATAATATCATAAGTCAGTAATTTGAAGAGAAAATCAAGTATAAAAAAAAAGAAGGGTGAGGGTAATGATAAAATATGATTATTAAATAATAAATAAATATAAAATGAGATTCGTCACTACGTAATAATAAATTAAACGATATAATTTGATGAATTTTAAATAACAATCAAAATAAATATTACATCTTTGATTTTTTAAAATCTCGAGACAAATATTGAACTTTTAAAACAGTAAGTCAATTTCTACTATTGTATTTAGGCGTTCACCTATATATATTCAGAAATAATAAAAAATATCTCCTTATATATACAACTTAATTTTTTACCGAATACCGTCTAGATCAGCCCCCTACATGCATGCCCATATAGTCAATTAATAGCAACACCTTTTTGCACAATGTGGACAAACAAAAAAGAAATAGAAAAGTTCATAAATCACAAGTAAAGTGGACCAAACAATTTAACAGACAACATATATATTGTTAAACAAGACAACCAAACTTTCAAGAAAATATTCATCACTTTTTCTGCCTAAAATCTGTGGACAAACATACATATAATTACATGTTATGTTAAAAAGGAACAATTTTACTATACTATGCATAGATCTATGCATATATCTTAGATATCGAACGTTGAATTAATTAATTTTTAAAGTTGTTTTGGATTTACTGATTTTAAGAGGGCTTGAATTTTTTTGAGAGATGATTTTTAGTAGACATGATGTTTAAAGAAAAATGCATGATATATTATATACTTGACTAAATTTGAAATGATGTTTATAGTTTTTCGAGGATAGACGTTGCTTTTTTAAGAGTTTTTTAATCACAAAATAAGAATTCAAAATCATTTCAACTTTTCATACGTATTAATTTGTGATATTTCCAAATTAAGTTATATCTAACCGAATTTGTTTTGAGCCCAAATTTATTAGGTCCATTCGAGACTATACTTAGTAAATGATACTTATTATTTTTTAAGGACAGACGTCGTTTCTTATTTGGAATTTTTAGGTTATGAAATATAAATTTAAGATTTTAATGTGTATTAATTTATGAATATTTTAAAATAATTATTATCGAATATATTTAATATTAAATTTTATGAATTTATTCGTAACGACCTAGTAAATATAGGGCATGGTATGAAACTTATGCAATGTGGATGGTTTCACACAATTTCAGAAAGTTAGGTATGGAATGGACTGATCACCCATTCAGTAGACTCTATTTATATCATCCCACACTCTATTTGTCTTCATGTGAAAAGACTAATTTACCCCTGTGTATTGGAGTAGGGACAATAAATAGGCAATTAAGAACATGTCTCAATAGTTTATAATGAATTGGCAAAATGTCTATAATTTTGTTGTAAACTATTGTCTCATGTCTTATGTATAAGTGTGTGATTATATTCATCTTATTATTAGGATGTGTTAGAGGTTACTTACATATTTTATATATATAGAAAGTGTATCAGACGAATATGTATTATAAAAGAAAAAGGTGATCGATTTGACGAATTCGCTAA
This sequence comes from Solanum lycopersicoides, assembly GCA_022817965.1. Taxonomy (NCBI): domain Eukaryota; kingdom Viridiplantae; phylum Streptophyta; class Magnoliopsida; order Solanales; family Solanaceae; genus Solanum; species Solanum lycopersicoides. The sequence goes on from CM040624.1 coordinate 554,668, forward strand.
GATTTTCGCATAGTCGGTTGAATTAAGCGAGATGATTGCGTATGCAAACAATGAAGTATGGCCAATGGAAAGGCCACAATGAGGTAAGGAAATTTAATATAACCAGAGTTGATCGAGCTCGATTATGATCCTATTGGTCTTTCATGTTAAATGACTAATTTACCCCTGAAAAAGTACTTGTATTTAATAATCCTTCGTCTAAAATAACATCGCTCATAATAAATAAGACGTGAACTAAATAAATAATGTCAAAACTAACCTTGTCCTTTCAAATGGGTGGAGACCACATGACACACAACAAATATTAATGGCTGACAAAGTTGAAAGAAAAGCTTCACACTCATGGTTTCCATTTTCCAATATTAGAGTTTGGTGAAGTCAAGGAACACTTCAAAACAAAAAGGAGGGTAAAATGGTAAAAGAACATGATAATGTATAGAAAAAGCCCATCACTATCACAGAGAAAACATCACAACCTTTACCAAGGTAGACAACTAAATAATTAAAAATGATAAAAATACTCCCTAATGTTTGAGATAAATTAAAGTAAGTCCCTTAATTATTTCTATGAATATAATTTTTACTTTTTAAGTGTGTCAATATTAAATATTTTTTAATCTCTTTCAGATAATTAACAAACTTTTATTGTGTTGGATGATTTAGAGCAATTCAAATTTTTGAGCATTGCTAAGTGTATAAAGTTTTAGGAGGTTACGGAAGAAATTCACCAAATGATAGGAGAAAAGTGAAGTAACTAAAAGACTCTACTGAGACAAAGATGGGTTGTCAAGAACGTAGAGGAGGTAGGATGAACATTTGGTCAAATGTAGTATGGATCGTACATGGGCGATAGTTGGAGTTGGCTAGACGAGATTCTTTTAGAATGCAAAAAGAGTGCAAGTACCATTTTAAGACAACTAGAATGCCCAAAGAATGAAAGTGGCGTGTAGATATTGAAGGACACTTTTTAAAATTGTAACAACTATAGGGGTATCAAACCACCAAGTTATACTATGGAGGTTTTCGAGATGTTGATCTAGATAAGGATGGGGAGAAATGTGGTTCATCTTTTAGAATAATTTGAATTCATGTTGAGGCGATCAACACTATTGGAATGTATGCGTTCACTTATATTAGCTGGGACCTGGTCCCTGTAATACTATGAAGGAGTAAATAAACTACAAAGACAGAAAGTAAGAGACAATTAATTTTACGTGGAAAACTCCTTGCTCAAGGGAGTAAAACCATGACCTGTTCTCAACAGGACTTTTCAACAACCACTTTCACTAATCTTCTCACAAGCAAAAGTAAAAGTCGGTTACAAAACAAGAGACTAACCGTCTAGCCTCTTTACTAAGCAATACACCCTATTACTTAGCTGAGCACAAGCAGATACAACACTGTTCAGTAAGAACCTAAGTTACCCATAACTAAAACCCTTACAATGAAACACCCAAGGTTTGATACGTTTCTATCAACTTCGAAACGAATCCTACAATTTTAGAACAATTACAAGCAAATATGAAAACAACAAATAACAAGAAGAATTGAAAGCCCTTGAATCAATATCTTGTTGTTTTGATGCTTGCTGGTATCTTTTTCTTTTTGAATGAATGAGTTATGTGTTGTGTTTTGTTTGATATATATCATCAAGCTTTGTTGTCCATCAAACTAAACGACCTAGTCACTTCTGATTGGCGAAGTACACTACTCCACTCTCTGACGCATACAACTTTTACAGTTGTATTGTACTTTTCACAGTTAGGACTAGTTTCATACTCTGTAGAGGACTAGGTCCCTGCACAGGTGAGGAATCATCAAAACATCTTGAGAAGAGCCTCCTGTCAAACACAATCAAAATGTTTTTCATCTTTTAAGGAGGTTGTTGGCTGGAGTAGTATAGAAAGAAAAAGATTAATCTACGATGTTCATTGACCTACAAAAACATACAATAAAGTACAAAGAGGTTTTATGGAGCCAAGACCTTATTGAGGATTGCGAGGAACTCAACACACTTTTTAATCGAGACAAGATAGCACTAAGGATCAACTCTCAGCCCATTTATTTTTGTTTGTTGATTAATGAATTGACAAGGTATATTTAAGAAGAAGTATCATATTATATGTTATCTGCAAGCACATAACATTGATCGACAAGTAACGCAATAAAGATAAACGATCGACTAGTGATTTGAAAACAAATCTTAAAATCTAAAGACAATATATTGAGCAAAACTAAAACAAAGTACATGAAGTGCATTCTATGGGTCAAAACTACATAAAGAAATATTTAGGACACCATTTTAAACCAAATCTCAAAAGTAAGGGACCATTCTTGTCATTTCTTTAAACCAATAACATCTGCCATACTAATCAGAAGTAAAAGAGAAAAGAAGCATCTTCTCTTTCTATCTCATGCTCTTTTTCAGCAAAATCCATGGCCTCATCACAAGTGCACCCCCCCTCACCCCCACCCCACCCCACCCCTCAAATCCAACAAAAAGTCCACCTCATAAATTACCTCATTTTTCTTCAATTCCTACATCTATACGACTTCTACATCTTATTACAGAAAGCTAAGAGAGAAGATGATTCAAGAAACAAGAAATTACACCCCCCCACCCCCACCCCCACCTAAACCCCCCCACCCCCCCACCTCCCACAAAATCAAGAAGAGTCCACACCATCAAACTCTCTCTAATGGCCCATCTAGACCAAAAATTATGCATAGCAAAAGAAAAACTCCAAAAAAAAGGAAAGAAATCAAGAATGGAAAAAAGGAAGATGTCTTCAAACTCATCTAACCTAAAGACACAATTTTTACCACAAATACCCTTTCTTCTACAAACCCCTTACCCCCCACACCCCCACCCACACCCCCTTTCTCTCCATCTTCATCACTATCTTAAAAGAACAACAAACAAGAAACACAATGTTTTTGTATACTATTACTGTTTTCTTTTTTTTTCTTTTTTCCTTGTTTACCGGTTTATGTGGGTTTGTCTTGGTCAGAGTTTTCACAGAGAACTTTCTCACCACAATACACTCTTTATCTCTTCTCCACACCCCACACCCCCACCCCAAACCCCCCAATTGTGTTCTGTCTTTTCTATTCTTTCTCAATTACCCCTTTTTTTTCTTTTCTTAACCTATTTGTGTTTGTTTGTATTATTGTTCTATCTTTACCTTCCACACGCTTCTTTTCTATTACTTATCCTTCTTTTCTTTCTTCTGCCGCCATACCCTTTTCTTGGTTTTGTCTATTTGCTTCAAAGATTGCTTCTTTTTGTGATTTCACCATTTGTTTGTTTGATTTCTCTGTGATTTGATTCATATGTCTAAGAAGATGAAAAGGGTTGCTTTAGAATCATCACCTTATGTGGTGTTTGAGGAGAATAATGCTAGATTGAAGCATCAGACTCTATTGCAGGACTATCTAGAACTCCATAAGGTAAAAAAGATGTAAAATTGGGGTCCTGTAGTTTTGAAGATCTATGATTAATGTTGATTAAAGAAATAAATTGTTGTGTGATTTTGGGATGTTGTGTAGAACAGTTTGTTGATTTGTCTCTGTGGTGGATCCTGCCTTTTTCAGCTTTGATTTGTTTATTCAAATAGTTGGTTCTTGTGTTTTCCTTAGTTTTGTGTGTGAATTGAACTTTTTGTTTAGAATATAGTGAGTATAGTAATCTGGCACAATGGAAGGAAAAGATCTATAGTACTATATAGATGATATGGTTGAGATTACGTTTTAGACTTTGTACTGGTGGGAGTTAGCAAGTACCTCTGGAATTAGTAGTTACACGATCGTATACTGGTGGGAGGTAGCAAGTACCCGTGGAATTAGTTGAGGTGTGCCTGAGTTGGCTCAGACACTGTGGTTGTAAAAATATGATTGGGGCTATCCCTGGATTTGTTTATTCAGTTGTTTTATGTTGGTTCTTGTGTTTTCCTTAGCTTTGTGAATGAATTTGTTTACGATATGGCGAGTATTAGTAATTGATCACAATGGAAAGAAAAGATCTACATAGATGATATGGTTGTGAATAAGTTTTAGACTTTGTGCTGGTGGGAGGTAGAAAGTACCCGTGGAATTAGTTGAGTTACACTGTTACGCGATACTTGTGCTGGTGGAATTGTTACGATTGGGGCTCTTCCTGGATTTGCTTATTCACCAGTTGTCTTGTGTTGGTTCCTGTTTTTTCCTTAGTTTTGTTTATGAATTGAAGGACTTGTGTTTAGAGTTGAGAACTTTGTCAGTTGCATGCCCATTGAGAAACTTAAAGCCACTTGATGCTTATTGCTATAACAATATTTGTGTTTTAGTGAGTATTAGTAATGCATTTTCTGGTTTTATCTTTTGAAAGTATCGTTCTTTTTTAACTTATCTTAGTATGTGAATCCATCATAACTATACTCTGTGGTTTTGCATATTCGTTAATTTACGTGCAACTTATTTGTTACAATTATTTACAGGACACTAATGACAGGAAGAACAAATTGGAGGACATGAAAATGAGGAAACAAAAATTACTTGCTGAAGTTCAGTAAGTTTTTGTTGTCGACTGTTTTTCTTTTTCTGAGTTTTGCTCAAGTCTGTGTTTCATTATGTAGTGTAGGCTCAAAAAAAAGATCGTCTAAGGTCAACTTAGTACAGGACGTTGAGGCTAAATCGTATGGATAATTGGTTGTATGTCTGGAGAAGTTTTAACATTAGATTGATGGTTTAACTATGTTTCATATTGCTGTTAATGTACATCTATTGATGCCAGAAGTGAAACTTTACCCATATTTTCGCACATAGCATTTTGATATATATGTTAAAATTACTTTGATGTCAACCGATACTAAATTTTGAACCATGGTTTTGAAAAATGCAATTGATTTAATGAGAAGTATCAAAGGTTAAATTCTGGATACTCCTCTTTCTGATGCAACTGGTTTTTTGATATGCTCGCAGAATTTCTTTTATTCTTACTCTAAATGCATTCCGCATCTTTGCAGTTTCTTGCGCCGAAGACACAAGTACCTATTGCAGATGAAGTCATCAAGTCATCTTGAACAGCAAGAACGAGCAAATGGGATGAATGATCGATTTCGCAGCAAAAAGGAGGTAAAGCAACACAAATTGCCCCCTCTTCCTAGGCTGAAACAGAAAGCGAGGATTCAAGTTGCAAAGGAAGCTTCATCGCAGAAAACGCCTTCGGACATTCTTGTGAATCATAAGCAGGCATTACATATTGGGAAAGACGGTGTTCAGCGTAGTATAGTTTCAGGTTTGAAGCACCAATCAAGAGTGTATACTGGTAAGGAAATGCTGCTCCAAAACGCAGCTCCAGTGTTTGATTTGAATCAGAATGGCAGGTCATTCGCTGGGAATGGTTTTGTTTCGATGAGTTCCATACCCGTCTTTGATTTGAATCAGGAAACTGGTCATGTTGGGAAAGATGTTGTATTGCCTAGTCGAGCTCCAGTCATTGATTTGAATGAAATCTCGGTAAGTATCTAAACAAGAAATCCCAAGTTTGAACTTGTGTATATAGATGCTATTGACATTTCTATGGATGTACAATGAATGAGTTTTGAAATAAAAAAATGCAACGTTCTTTTTGGACAGTTTAAAAAGGAAGACATTATTGTATGTAACGGGACAGGGAGTATGTTTTATACATTTGACGCGTAGTACATTTTCACACTTTGCCTTCGGCATCTCATTTTGCAGATAGGGGAAGAGGAGCCACAAGCAAATTTTGAACCATTGAACTTTGAGGAGCCAAAGAGAGGATCAATTCAAAACATAAATGATGATCAGCACAGAGACTTAAAGTTATCGATATGCAGGAGTGTGGGAGAAGGGACTTCTCATGTTGAGAAGCGGAAAATATCGTGGCAAGATCCTTTAGCTTTGAGGGTTTGATCTATCCTTCAATTTTCAATAAATACTACTTAAAACTTTCGATCTAGAGCGAGTGCTATGGTAGTTGTAGCTTATCCTAAGAGGTCTCTACTGCACCTCGAGGATTTCTCGGTTATAAAAAAAAGAGTTACCATTAGATGTCTCTTTTCCCCTTCAATATATAGGTATGCATTTTGCCTTGTGTAAAGAAAACTCAGATATATCTAGTGATAACGATACACATGCTATATTGATTGGCAATGTGAAAATATAGTCCTGCATAATTGGTTCTCTACATTAAGGGTGTGTTTGGTATGAAGGAAAATGTTTTCCATGGAAAATGTTTTCTAGAAAATGTTTTCCTGGAAAACAAGTAGATTTTGGACTTATTTTCTCATGTTTGGTTGGTGAGTAGAAAATATTTTTCGGAAATTATTTTAGTGTTTTATTTATGAATGAAAAATGTTTTTGAGAGACATCTTTTATTTTTACTAGAGTAAAAAATAATTTATAAAATTGAAAATATTTTTTAAAATTAAAATTATTATTTTTGGGGGGTGGGGGTGGGGTGGGGGTGGGGGGTAGTGGGGGGGTAGGAGTGAAAAAATAAAAATTTAAAGTTGATAGTATTTTTAAAAAATAAAATTAATTATTTTGGGGGTTGGGGGTGGGGGTGGGGGCTGCCCGAGGGGGGGAGGGGGGTTAGGAGTTTTTTAAAAAATAATTTGAAGTTGAAAATATTTTTAAAAAGCAAAATTAATTTTTTGGGGAGGGGGGGGTTGTGGGGGGGGGGCTGGCCGGGGGAGGTCAGGGATCGGGTGAAAAAATAAAATTTTGAAATTGAAAATATTTTTTAAATCGATATTTTTTTCCCCAAAAAATATAATTTGAAATTGGAGGAGAGTTTTGGAAAATGTTTTCCTTAATTTTTGAAGGGAAGTCATTTTCCTTAATTTTGAGGAAAATTAGTTGATTTGGAAAACATTTTCCAAAACTTTTGTCCCAACCAAACATGAGAAAATTGGAAACTTCATACCAAACACACTCTAAAAGTAGAATATATTCATCAATAGTTCTTGAAGATTGCTATCTTTAGTATTTTGTCATGGCTTGTTTACTTCCATTATTTCTCTTCTCGAATTGCTTTGATATGTTTTTTCTCGAGCTACATGGATATATCAGAAATAATCTCTCTACTTCACAAGGTAGGGGTATGGTTTATGGACACGATATCCTCTATGAGATTTCACTTGTGGGAGTAAATCAGGTATGTCATTTGTTGAAGAAGTTGGCATCATATCAGCAATTGAGTGAAACATATAAGGATGAGAAAAACGATTCGACTTGAAAATGCACTTCTCAATCACAATGTAGGAATAAGATCAACTTACACTCTACCCTCTCCGACTCCACCTGTGGGATTACACGGGTTTGGGTTTGTTGTTGTATGTCAAGGCAAGGCCAATGCAACACACATCATGCACTAGGTCACATATAATGAAAAAACTTTTTATGATCTTTTGTCCAACGAAATGTCATTTCATAAACTGAAAAATACCCAATTATTTAAACAGATCTAGAGTACTAAAATAGTACATACACATCACAATTGGTAGACAAGTTGTCACAGTTTACCATAAAATCCCCCCAACCCCTAAACTCTACACCAATAACTATAATACTCCTGAAAATAACTTAACTCAGTTAACGCCAGTGGTGAACACTTCTTCCTGCTCGTCGGGCACACCTGCAACCACCTCATCGATCACTTCAGTTTCTTCGACATCTTCTAATGCTTCATTTACTGTTTGAGTGCTCTCAACCTTGGCAGTTTCAGTTTCTTCAACCTCTTTTGATGCTTCATTAACAGTCTCAGTGCTTTCAACCTTAACAGCTTCAGTTTCTTCGACCTCTTCTAATGCTTCATTAACAGTCTGAGTGCTCTCAACCTTAACAGCTTCAGTTTCTTCGACCTCCTCTAATGCTTCATTAACAGTCTGAGTGCTCTCAACCTTAACAGCTTCAGTTTCTTCGACCTCCTCTAATGCTTCATTAACAGTCTGAGTGCTCTCAACCTTAACAGCTGAAGCAGTAACGCTGCTGAGCGCCAGGAGACGAGCCTTATGCTTCTTCCCTACCCTGTGTGCCTCCAATGACACCTCTGACAGAGCCCCTACTTTGCACGTTGCGCACCAAAATTTGTACTTCTTCCTAGTCTTCTGCTTTTTTTGGAGTAGCATTTGCACTTTTCTTCAAGTCACCAGCATTGTGGTGCAGAGTTGGGGTGATGGTATCCTCTGCACCTTCTTTCTCCAAAATTACCAGAGATGATCTTTCCCCTGATTTGTTATGAAGCAACAATTCAACTTTTGGTTTTACCATTTGCTCCATGTTAACATTGCCGTCGGCTTCTGAAAGGTTGTTAATCTTAGGTTTCTTTGGGAAAAGACCGATACTGTAGTTCTTCCCGAACCTCTGTTCTCGCAAAGCAGCTTCCTTGGACTTGTGTTTCTTTCCTTGGAGGTGATCATTCAGACCACGCTCACATGTCGCACTTACCTGGCAAAGTGCACAACTCCAGTCCTCTTTCCCATTTTTGTTTGGAACACTGGATGACGGAGGCTGGCTGGCAACCTCCAGTGGTGGTGTAACAGCTTTTCGTTTTGTTCCAGAGACACTAGGCATAGCCTGCAACCAAAAGCTCAAGAGAAGTTTGTAAACAAACAATGCTTCAAAATTCAATCAGCTTAGTGGTGAAAGGTACTGTAAAGCTATACATAATTATTTTCATAAAATCGAAATAACTGATGAGAGAATGGTTGGAACCTCTGCATTTTTCAAATATTTGTACCAAGCCAGCGTCAGGCATAACACGAAGCTTACATCAAATTACCAGAAAACTCTACCTACACCTAATAGAAACCTCAAATCATGCTAAGCCATATGGAGAGAGTGGTTATTTACCTATGTCTTCTTGTCAATCTCTTTCCTCGGGTCCATTTAATCCACATTTAATACACGGACTCCCATTCTTCTACAAAGGTCACCGGCTTGTCAATTAATTTAAAGTATTGGTTTCCCAATACTTTATTTGCATATGGGCTCTCAAAGATAAACTGAACAGCTAAATCATATAATTGCCTTACAACAACAGCAACAACAACGTACCCAATGTACGGATACCTTTACCCCTACCTTTGTGGGGTAGAGAGGCTGTTTCCAGTAGACTGTTGGTTCAACCATAAACAGTCATTTATTTCCTAGAATTAATTGCACAATCTTCTAGAGTGTAGCTTCGTCCATAACCTATATATTAGATCTTGAATGAACCATCTCATGACAGACAGTAACTAGTAACTTAGTTACTTTTTTTTTAGGAGTTACTTAGTTACTAAAGGATTAAATGTGCAATCTCATCCATTTGATCCGAGAACACATTCTTCTACTCGCCTCTGAATCGATAGGATGATCTGGGCATATTTAGTAGAAATTAGAACTGTTAAGACTAACTTCAAGCGAGGCAAAAAGTCTCAATTTGGACACACTCACCTCAAGATATGAAGCAAAACTGGTGGAGAAGTCATACTTCAAAATTACAATTTAATAATTCAAATTATAATCCAAAACTGCAACTTAGAAGAGATGTGCACAACACTTGTGCCAACCATTTGTTATCATTTATTAGCATTTGACAAAGAAATATCAATTATAAGCAAAAAGGTCTAATGTTGTGGTTCATTCCCCAGCTGTGATCATTTCAGCCAAAAAATAAACAACCTAACTAATTAGGGAATTAGGCACAGAAAACAGGATCAATCTACAGCTCATATGATCACACTGCAATATCTAACTCGCTTCTCCTCTTTAGTAACCTTGATAGTTATCAAAAGGCCCTGGCCTTCCACATTGACACAAAAAATAGAAGAAATATTTGTACACACTAATTACAGATATAAGCAAGGACATGTACTGTGCAATCTTTTTACCACAATCAGGTCAAATAGAGTCGATCTACTTCCTTATTCTTCTTGCTAGATGCTATTGACATGTTTGAGAGCTACCAAGGGTCCAGTTAAAACTCTACCGTTGGATAAAGGAGAAGCATGCAAGAAAAAGGGAAAATAAGGACACGTGCACACACAGAAATACAAAAAGACAATGAGAGAAAGAACGTAAGAGATTGCATTGTAAGTATATGAATGCAGTCTAAGATTAGCTGCAATCGGTAGATACAAACCAGTACAAAGCATAAAAGATGGATATATGCATTGACTGGTTTTAGCAATTATTTTTAATTGAATCCAGAAAAAGCAACACTACGAAACTAATCACTTCACCCAAGAGAGAGAAGAAACAAAAAATAA
>CM040624.1:565926-586111 GCA_022817965.1 Solanum lycopersicoides
AAATTTATGGAGTCGAGGTTTTAGTTATTTTGAATTGTTAGGGTTATAATTAATAATTATAGAGATATATTAGGTTTATAGTTAATTAGTTCACAATTAACAAATGGTGTTATGATTCAATGGAGCAATGCAAACAAAATTTGTCCTCAATGGCCCCCCCTAATCAATTAGTATTAATTAATTAAAAAATTCTCAACTAAGAGTTTTGTTAAACATTAAGCTTCATATATGAAAATGTTGGAAAAATATTGCAATTTTAGAGTGTGTTTGGTATGAAGGAAAACATTTTCTAGAAAATGTTTTTCAATTTTCCCATGTTTGGTTGGGACAAGTTTTGGAAAATGTTTTCCAAATCAACTTATTTTCCTCAAATTAGGAAAATGACTTCCCTTCAAAAAATTAAGGAAAACATTTTCCAAAACTCTCCTCCAATTTCAAATTACATTTTTTTAAGGAAAAATATCAATTTTAAAAAATATTTTCAATTTCAAAATTTTATTTTTCACCCGATCCCTAACCTCCCCCCCCACCCCCCGGCTAGGCCCCCCAACCCCAACCCCTCTTCAAAAAATTAATTTTGCTTTTTAAAAATATTTTCACTTCAAAAATTTATTTTTAAACTCCTACCCGCTCCCCCCAGCCAGCCCCCCCCCCCCTGCCCCCCCAACTCCCCAAAAAAAATTAATTTTGTTTTTTAAAAATACTATCAACTTCAAAAATTTATTTTTTCACTCCTCCCCCCTCCCCCCACCCACTACCCCCACCCCACCCACCCCCACCCCCATTCCAAAAAAATAATAATTTTATTTTTAAAAAATATTTTCAATTTCATAAATTATTTTTTACTCTACAAAAAATAAAAGATGTCTCTCAAAAATATTTTTCATTCATAAATCAAACATTAAAAATCATTTCGGAAAAATATTTTCTACTCACCAACCAAACATGAGAAAATAAGTCCAAAATCTACTTGTTTTCCAAGAAAACATTTCTAAGAAAACATTTTCCATGGAAAACATTTTCCTCCATACCAAACACACCCTTAATGTTGATTGCAATGTGCCAAATAGTAATATTTAGCGATATGTTATATTTTATTTCATATGAATATTTATTTTTTTCGTATTTTAATATTAATCGATGAGAATTTGACGTAGGGAGTTATAATTTTCTCTCTTTTTTCTTGATATGGTATGTAATAATTCTCAATATTTCGAAAAACTATAGCTGATATTATATACTATAAATAGATTTCTCTAATATAAAAGTCAAAGAATATTGAGAAAATAATTAAACTATATTTGAAACAAATTGAAATTGAATTTAAAAATACTCACTTTATTTCTTTTTAGGAGTAATAAGGTAAGGTTTTATACTATCCTTAAAGAAAAAATTAATTAGAAGTATAATTTGACTATTATATCCCTTATTAATCTTTAATTGTTATTTATTTACGTGCCTCTTAATGGTAGAATATTCAATGCTAAAGGGCAAAATTGGAAAAAGTTAATTAATCATGTCTTGCTTATTTAAATTAATAACAAAAGGGTGGGGTCATCACTTTATGAGTTTTTAATTAATGATTTTTTATGAGATTTTTTCCAAAATGGCAAAATTATACGCCATATCAATTATTAATTAACCACTATAAATATCTATAAAAAATGTATTTTATTCAACCACTTCAAAAATTATTTTTCACAAAATAATGGTCATCACTAAGCAATTGATTTTCCTCACTTTACTTATTTTTGTCTTCTTCCCTACTCATGAATGTAAGTATGATTTTAAAAATTCATTCTTCATTATATTTTAAAATTAGAATTAGTTATGAACTTCATCGTTAAATTTTTTAGTCGTTAACATGCTCATATACGAAAAAAATTTGTTCGATGCTAATTTCGATCTTTGTATAATCAGAGTTTCCTTTATATTATAAAGCAAATAAAATTATATTTCTTTCTTTTTTGATCGGTATCTAAAATTCATATTAGGACTTTAACTAATCCGAATACATGTTGCGTAAGGTCAACTAAAGAAAAAAATGTTTCCAACATTCAAATGGAACCCCTTCATCTAACAATTATACTGTATATATAGAATTTTATTTTTCTTATTACGATACATAGTAGATGCTGGATCTTCTTGATTTTTTCTTCTCTTTATAGTTTTTTAATGACCTCTGTTAATCATATTCAAAATATCTGATTGAAATTAGTACGTAGATAGTATCCTTTCCACAACAATCCTTGATAGTAAATAAAATGAAATTTACTCTTGATTTAATTTTGTTGGATTTTTTTCTTTTATCTTAATAATCATTTATTTTTAATTTTTTTAATTTTTTTTTTTAAAAAAATTAGGTGAAGATCAAGTGATTGAAAAATTGAGTATTAGTGGTGTTGTGATACAAGTTTAGACCCTTTATTTTGTTATGATTCAATGGATGAATGTCCACATAATTGTCCCCATTGACCTACCCCTATTAATTAGTAGTAATTAATTAACAAATCCTCTTCTTTAAGAGTTTTGTTAAACATTTTATAAAGGAAAAAGTTGTTCGCATCGGGTGTTTAAATTAAGTTAATGTAATATTTATTATTACGTGATTTACGAAAGTAAAATGAACTATAAATTTAAATACATTGACATGTAATAACGATATTTCATTTTATTGTGTGTATTTAGTTCTCTATCTATATCTCATTTCACAAACATATACATGTTTTATCATGTTGCGCTTTAACTTTTCTATTTTGTCCTTTATTAATTTTTCTATTTTATCAATTTATGTACGTACCTCTTAATCGTAGAATAAATAATTCTAAAAAACAGTTGAAAAAAAGTTAATTAATCCTCTCTTAATTATTCAAATTAACAACTCTTTTCAAGTAAGTATTTTTAGTAAACCTAACAACTAAAAAAGGGACGAAGAAATCGCAAGAGATTCACAGAATCCATTCATCTAAAAATTATACCTTATTTTTTATTCTATATATATAATAACTGTTGAATCTTCATGACTTCTCGTTTCTTACTTCTTTATAATTTTTAATAATATCTTTTAATGAAAATAATTACTTTGTCCCCTATAATCAAGAACTCAAATCCAAAATTTTTGATTGAAATCAATCTTTCTCACAACAATTCTTGATAGTAAATAAAATAAAATATGCTATAATTTAATTATGTTGGATTTTTTCTCTCATCTTAATAATAATTTATGTTTTTTTTAATCTAGGTGAAGAAGTGATTAATAACTTGAGTATTATTAAAGATAGGAGACTTATTAGTCTTGGCAAGTGTGTAAAGGTAGCATCTGAATGGTGTTGTGATACACGTTTAGACCCTTTATTTTGTTATGATACAATGGATGAATGTTCACATAAATGTCCCTATTGGCCTCCTTCTCATAATTAGTAGTAATTAATTAACAAATCCTCTTCTTTAAGAGTTTTTGTTAAACATTTTATGAATCTTCATATATGAAATTATTACAATATTAATTCCATGATACAACATGGATATTTTATTTCTACCTATGATTGTCAAAAATGAGATATCATTTGGCTTAAATTGATTTTAAAAAGTTATTAACTACACATTGTTTGGATGTGCAAGGTTATTGCATATCGTTTCATTATGTATCGTATAGTACTATGATTATGTTCTCAAACAGCGGTACAATTTATTTAAGTGAATAATTAAGAAAATGCCAAAAAAGAAAATAATAATGTGAGAATGATTAAATGTACCTTTGAATTTTGCGAGAAAAATCAAATATACTCATGAAGTTTTTGAGAAAAGATTTAGTCAGACAATATTATATGATAAAGATTTCTTGAAATCGAATTTGTAAAACAATATTATTATATTTAATTGAATATGTAAGTTATTTAATAAAAAATATCTTGATCCAAAAAGGAAAAATGATTTCAAACCATTATAAATATCAATTTAAAATGTGTTCTATTCAATAATTTTCACAAAAAAAAATCAAAATAACTTTGAGAAAATGATGGCCATTACTAAGCACTTGATTTTCTTTACTTTGCTCGTTTTTGTCATCTTTCTCTCTTATTAATATATTAAGTAATGATTTTTGAATATTTATTCTTCATTTTATTTACAAGATAAAACTAAATATTATTTTCAATTTTTTACTCGATGTTTAATATTAATATTAGACTAGAATAGTCGCTTAAGTAAAATTAGCAATTATTTCATTAGGAGTTATTTTCTGATAAGTTTTTTTACAGTGTTAAGCCTCAGTATATCAAATCACCAAAAAAGAACGATAATTTACTATCCCACAAATATATATAATCTATAATAATTATTTTAATCAACATTATTTAGAATTTACAATTTAGATATGTAGTATTTGTAGTACACTCAATGAGATAATTTACTACCGGACAAATACATTTGTACAACTTATTTTAACTTTTTAGATAAATGATTTACTACCACACAAATATTTAAATTATAAGTTTTAAATTAGTTTAATCAAAACCATTTAAAATTTATAGTATTATAATATTTATAAGTATTTAATTACAATTAATGAGATGATCCACCATCTCATACATATAACTTATTCTAAATATACCATATACAGACAAACATAATTATAAATAGAGATTGTAAAAAGATTTAGTCAAAGTGAATATATTTTATTAGTCAAACAATATATTCATGGTGTCAAAATCTAATTATATTTAAAATAATCATTTTAAAAAAACTTTGAACTTTATTCTAGAGGTGAAAAATGATTTTCCACTATAAGTATCAATAGAAAATGTGTTTTATATTCAACCACTCCAAAGTAAATTTCACTAAAAACTCAAATTACTTTGAGAAAATAATGGCTATCACTAAGCAATTGATTTTCTTCACTTTGCTTGTTTTTATCATCTTCCCTTCTTATGAATGTAAGTATGATTCAAAAATATTTACTCTTCATTTTACTTTATTTTTCTCTTCTTTACAAATTAAATTATTTTTTTCTATATGATTTTTTTATTCGGAGTTTGATAAAAATCTGATCTACGAACTATGTCATGTAAGAGTCCATTAGAGGGGATTTTTTTTTTTTCAAATCCAGGCACGAACGGATCTAGGGTTCTTACACTATATATACAAGATCAAAATTATTGTTATATATAGTAGGTGTAGAGTTTTTTAATAGGCTTCTTCATACATTAATTTTTTTTATCTTTAATCACTGTCTCAGTTGTTGATAACCTAAGGCTCAAACCTGAAATATCTTACTGAAAATGAATGATTCTTATCCATCCTATCATGAATGTAAATAAGGTAATTTTTACTTTATATTTCTCCTTTACCCTACAAAGTAGTTTATCTCTCTAGTTTTCATCTGACGTTCGATATCAATAATAGCATAAAAAAATTAATCTTTATTTTTACTTTACATTTTCGTCGATATTGAATCCTCTTAGCTTTTTTTTAATTATATTTCAAATCTTTTTGATGAAAAATTAGGACTCTATCACTGATAACTCATAATTCAAATCTGAAGCCTTTAATTAAACGATCATAACTATTTTTTGTATGTATATAATATTATATATCTGTCGACTATTTATATCAGTTTTCCTCTTTTATAGGTGTCAAAGGAAATAGCAACTTGAGTCCTATGGATGAGAAAAGAGATTCACTTGTGACATGTACAGTAAATCTTGGTCTATGTGAGCCAAGATGCAATAAAAAATGTTGCTATAAGACATGTCAAGAGTTCTATGCTCATAAAGGCCCTCAGGCAGCTTGTAAGGATTTGGGTGGGCCATTTAAAACTTGCATTTGTACATATTATTGTAAAGATTCTTGCCCGTGCTAAGAGCGAGCCCAATATATAGTCGTATTAAAGATCTAATATATTATAAAAGTTGAAAATAATATAATATGTTTTATATAAAAAGATAATGATTACACATGATTAAATCACTTATAAATTCAAAATCTACAATTTACAATTTGTAGTATTTATTTTGATTAGTACTATAGTAAATTGATTGTTTATTTTTTTTTTGATTTAGATGGTCAAGCGAAAAATGAAGTATTGTTGTCAATATCAGAGAGGCATTGTTCACAAAGTTGATTTATGAAAATTGGATATTATTAGTCAATATTTTCAAACCCAGGATGAGTCTCGAGATGGAGCTTATCAAAAACGCTTTGGGACTTAAATTAATTTTTAAAAAATAAAAGTCAAAATTAATCTATAGTTATTTCCAATTATTTACTCTAATATGAATTCTAACATAATCACGTTATCCACGTATTAACTTTATCATTAAGGGGTGGGGGAGGGGGGGGAAGTCGGTTTTGTAGGATTTTTTCATTTACCAAAATAAATCAAATTAATTATGTTATTTTTTAAGGGGCCGTTTGGTTACTGGTTAGAGTTATGCAGGTATTAGTTATGCAAGGTTAAGTTATACAGATATTAGTTATGCAGGTTTAAGTTATGCAAGTATTAGTTATGCAGGGTTTAGTTATGTAGGTATTAGTTATGCAGGTATTAGTTATGCAGGATTTAGTTATGCAGAGTTTAGTTATGTTGAGTTTAATTATGTGGGTATTAGCTATGCAGATATTAGTTATCTAGGTATTATTTTGCTATGTAGAGATTATAATACATGAATTATTAACTATTGAATATTAAACTTGTTGTAAATTATTAATATATATTATTTACAAAATAATAATACATACTAATAATATGTGGAATATATTTAATAATATATAATGCTAATATTTGATTAGCATATGTACCGTCAAAAAATATACAATCAAATTTTTAATATTAAAAATATTTATATTTACATAAATAAATAAAAATGGTAAGTAAATAAAAAAAAATTAAAATAGTCTATATATAATAGGAAAACAGTAAAGTTTTCAATTAATTTTTTTTTAAAGAAATGAAAATGGTCTATATATAAAAAGAAATAAAAATATATATATAGGAAAACAGTAAAGTTGTCAATTTTAAAAAATAAAATAAATTTATAGGGTAAATCTGTAATTTATCATTTTAATACATGTATAACTAATACCCACATAACTTATTCCACCTTCTACCCTGCATAACTTTATACATAGATTTCCTCATAAGTTATGTTGGTATTAATTATGTAGGACTACAAAAATGCAATCAAACACCGTATAAATTAATATATGAATAACTTTTATACAACATTTAAATTCTTACCAACCAAACATGGTATAAGTTATGTTAACTTTTATACTTAACACAAAACTTCTACCAAACATAGTAAAACTAATGTAACTTTTAATACATGTATACGATGTTTCTTATACAATAACCAAACGTCTCCTAAAAGAATTGATAAACCAAATCAAATTTATAGAAGTCGATTTATTTCGATTTTAAGGTTTTACTTAAGCTTTTTGGGGTTCTTTTGTCGTGTTTTCAAAGACACCTAAAAGGAGGATTTGTGGCATATCAAACCTCGATAAAGTTCAACGCTTTATATTAAATTTCCACGATGACATAAGAATATATAACTAATGTTTCGCATATTTCTCACGCCCTAGTAAGATAGAATGATAATACAGTGTTTCAATTCTTGTGAAAATAAAAGGATATAAAATAAATCATGATATTATGCCAAAATATAGTGTCATCCGTAATAAAAATGACAAAAATTCATAAAATAAATACTACTTTTTTCTAACTACCTTATTTGTTATGTTTTTTTATTTATGAGCCGCTTAAAAAGTTATCTCGACTATCATGTTTAATATCTAAATATTAATCTCTCTTCAATAAACATCTCTTCAATCAATAAAAGAAAATTAATCTAAGCAATCATACTATTGAAGTATGTGTATGTATTCTTCACTAAGGTTTTCTATGTTAATTATATATATATATATATCAAATTAAGTGTGTCTTGCATCACAATATAAACTAAGAAAAAATGTGATGCAGATGTGGAAGAAAATAAATTTGAAATTAATATTAAAATTAAAATTTAGATATATGGAAACAACACAGAAAACACCTATACTAATATTTACTCAGTTACATTAGAGGATAGTAAAGATATTAAAAAATGATAAGACAAATGATATCTTATTAAGAGTCTGTTTAATATTATCGTTGTTGAGAGATCAAAAATATTAATTTTGAGGAAAAAAAATACTTTTTTGAATTATTAAGGTATTTGGCTAATCAATGAAATTATTTTTAAATAGATATAGAAATAATTCTTTCTGCATCGGAAAAACTAAAAAATTTATGCTTTAAAATAGAATATTATTTTTCTCAAGACTAAAATATCTCAACCATATATATAGTTTTACCCATAGATCCCTTATATATTTTTTGTGGTGAATTTTTTGTATATAATAATTTAATTTGTTGAATAATTTTAAAGTTTATTTTGATTGATAATCACTATGTTAAATATCATATCAACTATTAATTTATTTTCTTATTTATCAAGGTTATTATTGGTTGAAAATTTTAATATGTATATTTTAATTTAATAAAAATAAAACAATCAATTAAAAAAACTTCAAAAAGATATTTAAAATAATATCTCTCAATAAATAATTTTTATATTAAAGTACATTAATATTTATCTTTTTTTCGTAATTTGACTCTCAAAATACTTATTAAAAAAAATTAGTTAAACACAATATTATTATTAAAAATACTTTTCAAATGATAAGTCTAACCGCAAATTATTTTATTTCTCCAAGAATACTTTTCTGAAAAGTTATATTTTTTTTTTAAAAAAAAACAACCTAAATTGTGGATTCATTGTACCTATTTTTGTTTGATTGAATAAGTAAGTTATGTTTTAAGAAAATTAGTTAAACAATATGATTATATTATTAAAAAAACAGATTAGGAATAAAAAATTTATAATCCAAAAAGGGGAAAATGATTTCACCCCCTATAAATATTAATGGAAAATGTGTTTTATTCAACACACATCAAAATAATTTCTACAAAAAAAACTTAAAATTATTTGAGAAAATGATGGCCATCACTAAGAACATTATTTTCTTCACTTTGCTTATTTGTGTTATCTTTCCTGCTCATGAATGTAAGTATGATTTAGAAAATTTATTCTTCATTATACGTTAAAAACTATAATTTGCTAGGATTTACTATTAAATTGCTCGTTACTAACATAATATGATTAATATCACGATAAATTTATCACTAGATAAAATTACCAAGTGAATTTTACTATTTAGCTATGAGATTTTATCTTATACTAATTCATCTCCTTTCACTAGAATATGTTCGATGTTAATTTCAATGTTTATTTTTTGCTCGATATCTAATATTAATATTAGAAATTTAACTAATATGAATTCATGCGTAAGGCCAATTAAAGAAAAAAAAATATTTCCAACTAGGACTTATTGTCATATCTAGGCATATATAGAACTGCAAGAGATTTGCAAGAGATTCAAATGAACCCCTTCATCTAAAAAATTATACTGTATATATAAGGTTATTTTCTCTTATTACGATATATAATAAATGCTGAATCTTCTTGTTTTTTTTAAAAAAAGTTTTTTAATGATCTCTTTTAATCATATTTTAAAAAGATTATAATTTAGGTGAAGAAGTGATTGATACATTGAGTATCAAAGATAGAAGACTTATAAGTCTTGGCAAGTGTTTCAAGGTATTACGTAAAGGGTGGTATGAGTGGTGTTGTGATACAAGTTTTGACCCTTTATTATGTTATGAATCAATGGATGAATGTTCACGTAATTGTCCACATTGGCCTCCTCCTCTTAATTAATAGTATAATTAATTAATAAATCATCTTCTTTAAGAGTTTTTTTAAATATTATATGAAATTATTACAATATTATTAATTCCATGATACAACATGGATATCTCATTTTTGTTATCTTTCCCTCTCATGAATGTGAATTCACTTCTCACTATATTTCAAAATTAGGATATGATATCAATATTGTGGCTTTAACTAATTTGAATTTACGTTACGTGAGGCGGATTAAAGAGAAAAAAAAATGTTTCCAATTATACCGCAAGAGATTCAGATGAATCCCTTCATCTAAAAATGATACCTTATATATATGGTCATTTTTTTATATATATATATATATAATGAATGTTGAATCTTCTTGACTTCTCGTTACTTACCTTTTTATAGTTTTTAATGATTTCCTTTAATAATGAAAATTCTGACTTCACCACCAATAATTAAGAACTCAAATTCGAAATTTTTGATTGAGATCAGTGGAGGGATAAATGCTCACATAATTGTCCCCATTGGCCTCCTCCTCATAATTAGTAGTAATTAATTAACAAATCCTCTACTTAAGAGTTTTGTTAAACATTTTAAGAATCTTTATTTATGAAATTATTACAACATTGATTCCATGATACAACATGGATATTTCATTTCATTGTGTGTATTAATTCTCAATCTATACCTAATGGTGTGCTTAGTACGGTAGGATATAAAATATTGAATCAAATAAAAAAAAAATTGGTAATTTAGAATTCAGTAATTGAGTATTCGTAATGATATTCAGGACTAAAATTTTAGAATTATAATATTCGGATTTGGTATGAGACATTAGTACCATTTGGTAGTTGGTATTTCTCGAATTATATATCAACATTTCTATTACTCATTAGT
The DNA here is from genome assembly GCA_022817965.1 of Solanum lycopersicoides. Lineage (NCBI taxonomy): Eukaryota > Viridiplantae > Streptophyta > Magnoliopsida > Solanales > Solanaceae > Solanum > Solanum lycopersicoides. The sequence goes on from CM040624.1 coordinate 576,618, forward strand.
ACAAGTTCAATGAAGAAAGTTAAAGAATGAATATAAACAATTCAAATACATGTCTCTTCGTTATGTCAAATTATTTTTCTTGATGTCTTCTTACTTATTGACTTCTACTATATCGTGCATCCACATAATATAAGAAATTCAAAAAATAGTATTAACTTTTAATAAAATCAACTAAAATTTTAATACGGTATTACTGTATACCATATCAAATTAAAATTTAATTTACCGATTAAGCTGCACACTTGAGTTACTTTTAAGTTGTTTGTTTAAGCTATTTGATTACAAGCTTATCTAATACAGTATATATTTAATTAAATGAATAACCACAATACAATGCATTTTTATAATAAATATAATATAACCAAAATATATTAAATGAAATATTATTATATTATAGAAATTTACATATCCTAATAATTACTTTAATTTGAGAAATGAATGGTAATCTTTAGTGATTATATTGATTTGACAAGCAATTAAAATTTATTAGATGTCATTATGTTTTAAAGACACAAAATTTTATTATGTTGACTTGTAATAAATAAGTTATTTAAGAAAAAATAGTAAAAGAATTTCATTAATCTTTGATTCAAAAGGCAATAGTGATTTCAACCCACTATAAATATCAATAGAAAGTTTGTCTATTCAACCAGTCCAAAATATTTTTCACAAAATTACTTTGAGAAAATGATGTCAATCACTAAGAAAATGATTTTCTTCACTCTAATTCTTTATGTCATCTTACCTTCTCATGAATGTAAGTATGGCAAATATTTACTTTACCTTATAAAATAGTTTGCCTTTTTTAATTTTCACCAGATGTGTGATATCTTTATTTTTATTTTACATTTTTGTCGATGTCGAGTCCTCTTAGCTTCTATGTATTATATTTCGAATCTCTTTAATGAAAAAACATGACTGTCACTGATTACTCAAAATTCAAATCTGAAACCTTTAATTGAGAAATAAGAAATCATATCGATCTACATTCTACTATAATCTTATTATAAATAAAATGAAAGTAACTCTTTTTTCTTATATGTATATATATTATATATCTGTCGATTATTTATACAAATTTCCCCCTTTTTTAGGTGTCAAAGGAAATAGCAACTTGAGTCCTATGGGTGAAAAGACAGAATTGGTTAAGAGATGTCAAGTAAATTTTGGTCCATGTGACCCAAGATGCAATGTAAGATGTTGCCATGAGCAATGTGAAGGATACTATAGTCAAGGGCACCCTGAGGCAGCTTGCAAGTATTTTAGTGGACAATATGAAACTTGCATTTGTACCTATGATTGTCAATAAATGAAACCTCAATTGGCTTCATTTGATTCAAAGAGTTATTAATTACACCTTGTTTCGATGACGTGCATGGTTATTATGTATCGTTTCATAACGTATCGTATTGTACTATGTACTTTATTATTTTGATGAATAAAATATTTTTAAAAAGCGTCTTGTTTAATGTCGTGAAACAACTGGTCTTTGCTGCTAACATATAGATTAGTCCATCATAAGAAATTCTCAAAATCTTTTATTGATATTGCATTATAAAAAGATTTATCATAACGAAATTATGTATAATAATTCTTAACATTTGAAAAACTTTTATTGATATATACACTATATAAAGCGAATTATCATAATGAAACTATTTGCAAGCTGCCTGCTTGAGCTATTTGGAAGTTATTTGGTTGATTGCATGCTAGTAAATTTTAGGTTTAGCAAAGATAAAAATTATATTTGTATGCTATAATTATAGTTCGTATAATTACGCTCCATAGAAAATTTTATGTTTGTTATGAAACATCGGATTTGTTAAATGGCAAGCAGATATTTCGTTTGTATAAAAGCGTATCGATTGTATATGTATATCGGTTATATAATTGTATATATGTAACTACTATGTATATGTATATGTGATTGTATTTGTATATCTGCATAGAATTTGATGCTTGTATAACCAATCTCTTTCTTGTTTTATACAAACACAAATTATATTGACTTTTTACAATTTTTGTTTGTATAAAGCGAGAGAGAAGGGAAGAATTGGGCAGGCGAAAATTTGTATTTGTATAATTACAAGTGTATAGGACAGAGAGATATGTATTTGTATTTTGTATTTTGTATTTTTTATAGTTGTAAGTGCATAGGATGGAGAGATATGTAGTTGTTTATCCGGTCTCTCTTATTTTATACAAAACAAACATAAACTATACATTTGTGTTTGTATAAAGTGAGAGAGAGATGACAAAAGAGAAATGAGAGAGAGGTGAGAGAGATAACTGAAAAAGAGAAGAGAGGCGAGCGAGGTGAGATTGGCGAGAGAAAGGAAGAGAGGAAAGAGGCGAGAGAGAGGCCTTTGTACGAAATATGGGGTGTTACAGTTTTAGATTCCAGTTTAGTGTTAGGTCTGGAGTCGGGGTTGGATCACGGATCGGGGTCGAGTTTTGTGTCAAGGTCATATCTTGATTAGGGTAGGGTATGTTCCCAAGTTGGGATCGGGTTTCGATTTAAGGTTGGATTCCGAATCTCATGTCTTATGTCTCGGGTCAGCGACAATGGTTAGAGTAGGTTCGAAGGGCTCGAGCCTCGATAGATAGTAGGGGAGGGTGGGATGGAGTGGAGGAAGGTGGATCATTCAAAATAAAAAATGGCTCAAGTTTGACGGGTTATGACACAATTGATTTTAATTCAAGTAACTTTTGGTTTTAGTTCAATTCATTTGAACTTATCCAATTTCAATCCAACCCGTCCATTTGAAACTCATGTCTATCTACTTTGTAAATTGTCTGTTTGATTAAGTTGCATGCTTGAGTTTCTTTTAAGTTATTTGCTTGAGCTATTTGATTGCAAGCTTATCTAAGACACTACATATTTAAATGAATAATCACATTATAATGTATTTTTATAATAAATATAATATAACACAAATATATTAAATGAAATATGATAGAAATGACACATTCTAATAATTACTCATTTACTATGCAGGATTGTAATTAATTTGAGAAAGGAAGAGTAGTCTTTAGTGAGTAACAGACATTATACTGATTTTGACTAGCAATTAAACTTTATTAGATGTCATTATGTTTTAAACAAACAAAATTTAATTATGTTTACTTGTAATAAATAAGTAATTTAAGAAAGAATCAATGTAAGAATTACATTAATCTTTAATTCAAAGGGCAATAATGATTTCAACCACTATAAATATCAATAGAAAATGTGTCTATTCAATCAAAATTACTTGAGAAAATGTTGTTCATCACTAAGCAATTGATTTCCTTCACTCTACTTCTTTTTTTCATCTTACCTTCTCATGAATGTAAGTATGGCAAATTTTTACTTTATATTTTCTCTTTCGTCCGATGTTAGATATCAGTAACGACATAAAAAAAAACAATCTTTTCCGTTAATGTTGAATTCTCTTAGCTTTTATGTATTACATTTCAAATCTCTTTGATGAAAAATCATGATAACTCAGAAATCATATCTAAAAACCTTTGATTGAGCGTGAAGAGATCAATCATATCCATCTACTATAATCTTATTACAAATAAAATAAAAATAACTCTTTTTTGTATTTATATATATATATTATATATCTGTCGACTATTTATACCAATTTTTTCCTTTTGTAGGTGTGAAAGGAAATAGCAATTTGAGTCCTATGAGTGAGAAAACAGAATTAGTTGAGAAATGTATGGTAGAAATTGGTCAATGTGATAAAATATGCAATGAAAGTTGTTGCCATAAGTTATGTAAATTATACTATAGTAGTAAAACACACCCTGGATTGGGAATTTGCTTGCATTTTAGTAGTTCAGATTATAAGACTTGCCTTTGTTATTATGATTGTCCATCCAAATGAGATGTCAATTGGTTTCATTTCATTCAAAGAAATATTAAATACACATTGTTTGGATGTGTATGGTTGTTATATATCGTATTGTACTGTGTACTTTATTATTTTGATGAATACAATATTTTTAAAAGAAGCGTCTTGTTTAGTGTCGTGAAATAACTGGCCTTTTGCTGCTAACATATATATATACTACAATAATAATAACTTTTAGCGGCAATAAATAGACACATGAATAAGGAGTGTTAAAGTTTTTACCGGCATTAATTAAGTGTCATTAGATCTAATATCGCTAAAGCATTTAGGGACATATACAAAGTATATATTTAGCGACTATTATTAATTAATTGCCGCTAAAAATAATTTTTGATGTAGTGATATTGGATACCCAATTTTGATTCTACTCTATGATTTATGACAGAGATTGAAAATGGCAAATAATAATAATAAGATCATGTGTAGGAATGAGTGTGTATATATATATACCTTTAGATTTTGAGAAAAGAATTAAATATATCCTTGAAATTTGTGAGGAAAATCAAATTTTATAATAAATGTTATTAATTAAGAAATCCTCTTCCAAGAGTTTTATTAAATATCTAAATTATGATCCATATTTTTTTATGCATATATAAACCTTGTATATCATTAGCAACAATTAATTGATCACAAGCTATAATGCTCAACAAAAAATGACATTTGTAATTTTGAAAGTAAATCACCCACATATAAAACTAATCTAATCAATAATGTATAAAAAGTTACGTTATCGATGCATATAACTTGTACATTAAAATTGTTGTCTTGAACCTAAATAAAGAGATGATAATAGTATTAGATATATATAATATTATTCAGTGTAATTCTACGGATACAAGTGGAGTTTTGTTTTTGTGGTTAAGGTGAAAAAAAGTGATCACAAGTAAAATAAATGTGAAAGAAGATAATTTTACGTATATGTATAGGAAGAAAGATATGATAAACTTTTTATATAAGTGAATTGGCCAAATCATATATACACCTATTATCATCGATCATGTCAAATTTGGTAAGTAAAATTCCATCGATTAACTTCGGATTTAATGAAGGGGAGATCAGATCACCAAAATGTTATATTGCATAAAAAGAATGTTTCCGAATTTCAATAGACTTGAATTATATATAATCGGATTCAACGAAGGTTTTCTATACTAAGCAACGTGTCTAAAATCCTTAATTGCTTTTTTTTTAATCTAATTGAATTAATTATAAATAATCATACGTGGATTATATTATCATAAATCCGTTGTAGTCTAGTTGGTTAGGATACTCGGCTCTCACCCGAGAGACCCGGGTTCAAGTCCCGGCAACGGAACTTCTTCTTTTCATTTGATAATAGTTTTCTTCCGTCCCTTTTATGTGTCATACTTTTCTTTTTAGTATATTCCGAAAAAGAAAAGTAATACTTTCTAGTTTGAAAAGATAGGGACGGTAAGAAAGTACATCCTCCGTTCCTACGTAGTTGTCACAATTTTAGGTTTCCTCGTTTTCCTATATAGTTTTTCACATTTCAAGGTTAATAATTCTCAAGGGTAAAATAGGAAGAATAATTTCATTTATCGTTTATGAATTAGTTTTGTGAAATGACAAGTATTAAGAAACGACACATAAATAAGAACGGAGGGAGTAATACATCTTTGATATATGTTGCATGCCTTCTATATATATATAGAAAAATAGTGAAATGGCAACAAAGTTTATTTCTTTGCTACCTTCTACATGTACAAAGTTCCAACCTAAAAATGTTACCGCACTCGTATAAGATCCTCGAAAAATGTACTACTTTTTTGAAGGATCCGACACGCCTCTCCACAACACTTTGGTAAGAGTCCGAGCACAATAGGTTTCAACTTCATTTCAACAGAACCAGCTAGTACATATACATAAACTTTGTGTTCTTCAATCCTTTTATCAATGGAGGAAAACACGAAAACTAAGAGATAGTTCTCGAGGCTTCCTTTTTCGCGGGAGTATAGCTACCGTAGATATAAGAGCCAAATCCCCAGAATGTAATAATCAAAGACAGGATCTTGAAACCACTCATAGGATCATGCAACAACATCACAGCTGCAATGCTAGTGATCGGTACTCTTACCGCGTTAAGGACACCAGCCAAGACAGTGGATGAGAGGAAAACAACCGCGGTAGCTCCCAACACTCCCAACTGGAAGGTGATAATCCCCCAAATGATAACCGAGTAATACGCGTTTTCTCCACCCTTGAATGTACTTGCCTCGGATTTCATCCCATGGAAACCGTTGCTCATAACAAGTCCGATTGTTGTGAATATAAACGCAAAGAGGGAAACCATAAGTTGCTGCTCAAGAACAACAAGGAAAGACCTTTTACCGAGTAATTTCACAAAAAATAACTCTGATAAGGCGAAAATCAGACCATGAAGTGCAGATCCCAGTATATCCCACACAAAACCAATAATGTACTGACGATCGGTGATGTATCCATACCTGTCTGAACTTGAATCAAGAGCAATGATCGTCATGGCAGCAGTAATGATCACGATAGAATTTATAATTGATAGATTCATAGTGTTTTTCACGAGAACATATCCGAATAATGCAGAGAACACCAGTGAAGTCGAGGCTAAAAGAGCAGCGGTTGATGCTGGTAGATACGCATAGGCATATGCATACATGAGGTTGTCAGCAGCACTCAAGAATCCCAATACAACATAAGATAAAGTTAGTTTTAAGTCAAGTGGCGTCGGGAACACTTTAAGAAGGAAGTATGAAGGGATTAGGACTATCGCGATCATAGGCCATCCTGCAACTGAAACCCATGAAATTATCCACTTGTTCTTCCCACCGTTTGCGAAATATAATCGGGACAAGAGGCTAGAAGCAGGGAACGGAACAAGCATCCCCATGCTACTTAGAAACAGAAGAATCCAATGTGAATGCGGCTTGTTGTAATACATTTCACAAAGCATCGTCCAATAGGCCGAGATATATTGCCATAATGACTTTGATGGCGGCACTTCGTCCATTATTTCCTCTACAAGAAGCCAGTCATCATAGATAAATGACAATTTTCAAAAACGACACGAGGAAAGAGTATTTGATCACATAAAGGAATCAAAAAATGACTCATAAGTAGCAACAACAACAGCAGCATAGCCAGCATAATCCCACAAGTGGAGTCTAGGGAGGGTAGTGTGTATTGTGTATGTTTTCGGCAGACCCTCAGCTCAAGTAAAAGCAATTCCAAAAAAACGAGAGAGAAGAAGCAACGACTCATTAATAGCATTCAATATGGAAGAGTAACATAAACATGGAGTAAGTAAAGCAACTATACGATCAGAAAATGCTTGATAAAAGGTTGTAGCAAACAGGCTTGAACCTTGCACCTTGCAGTACCTACTTATGAACTTCCTTAGCTTCTTCGGTACATAACTACCTTATGATCTATGCATAAATTGCAATTTACACAAATAATCTCCGTAAAGGTGAGGATATGCAAATGAATAACCACTTAAAAATTAAGGACTTGACTTAATACTAAGAAGATAACTATAGCAATCTCAACTAATGTGAAACTCAATATATGCTCTTAGCATATTAGACACCTATCCTCAGGGACGGAGCTAGAGTATAGCTTATGTATTTTGGTCGAAACAAATTACTTTGATTCAAACTCTTGAATATACACAAACCATTCATTTTAAAACCAATAACTTAAAAGAACTAGAATCCCGAACTCAATCTTACTCTCCATTTAGAAAGTGGTCCTTAAATCTATCCCTATAGTCATGTCATTTGTCAAAGGGGGACTGGGATCTGATTATTTCACAACTAAATTCTTACTATTCAAGCAATTAATACTCTCTATCTGCACAAGACACGAGATAGTGATAAGGCCTACGTAACTCCTACCTCACTGAATATGTTGTTATACACTATACAAGTACTATCTTTCAACACACAAGAAAAAACACCCAAGTGCTAAAAATCAAAACTTGAAATTCACAATTTTCAAGAACCATGGAAAAAATATACAAAAACAAGAATACCCACAAAGCATAAAAGCTGAAAATTTCAACAAGTAGAGTCATTCAACACACAAGAAAAAACACCCAAGTGCTAAAAATCAAAACTTTAATTCACAATTTCAAGAACCAAGAAAAAAAAAACAATTATCTTGAGAAATCTGACATACCCACAAAGCCCAAAACCTGAAAAAAGTTTAGATTTTCACATAAATACTGACCTGGAACTGAAATAAGCAATGATTGCTGCATGAACCCAAGAATTCAGGGGACAGTGAAAGAAGTTGAGAGTGGAGATACCAAAACTAATCGGGTCGGGTCAAAGAAAATTCCGGGTCTGCACAATTTTGAATTGGGGTTCTTGAGAATTGAGATTACAACCATTGAAGCAGATGACAAAAAAATTATAGTATCTAAATAAAACAGCAACTCTATGGTCCACAAATCAAAATCAAGATTTTAATTTATTTTTTTTTGTGTTTTCTAGTTTATTAGATAGTTAACTTAATCATATAAAATATTTTTTTTTTAGATGTATGTATTCGCCTCAATAAATAGTAAAATTTTAAATGTATATAACTAAAGGAAATAGATGATTGAAAACGTTTTCAAATGTTTTTTCGAAATTTCAATCAAATGTGTCTAATTAAATACTTTATTTGGAGAAATTGTTCAATTAAAACCTGATTTAATTTGAGTGTTCAAATGAAATATGTATTAAGCCAAGATAATTATATTTCTATCTACGAAAAGTATACATTAATTATATATAACATAAAAAATTATAAATTCCAATTGATATACTAGAGTTTAGAGATATACATTCGTGATTATTTTTTTTTATGGACGAGAACACAATCGTAGGACGTAGATAAGGAATTGTGAAGGACATAAATTAGGACAAAAGGTTTATACGTCATACGTTTTCTCTGTTACCCTTCTATACTAGTACTCATGTAGTTTCTTGCTATTTGGGTTCGGTTATTATATATTGTTTCTTATATTTTGATTGTCCCGTTATTTTATTATAATTATTGTTCAGACTGATTCATCATATTTTATCATGTTTTCTTGACTTTCACTATTTATTTATTTTTCATACTACTTTTAAAGTTTAGATTGTTCTTTTATCGAATTGAGGATTTATTAAAAATAATTTTAGATAATTTCACAAAATAATATTAATTTTTTTTATTTAAACTCATTTACATACCTACACTTAATAAAGCAAATCAAAGAATTTGATACTCATATGACATGTCATTTGACAAAGGGAACTGATTATTATTATTTTAATAAGTAAATTATTATTCTTTAAGTAATCAAATCTTAGCTGCCAACCATTAAAAAATTCACCAAAAGACATAAGTGCTTCTGTCATCCAACACACACCAAAAAGAAATTAAAAAAATGCTACGAATCAAAACTTAAAATTTTAAATTTTGAAGAGCGACGATCATAATAATATATTCAATATAATTTTATAAATAAAATTTAAAATAATAGTAAATAGATAAATTTTACTATTATCTTTATAAGATAGATATATTATTTTAGACAGACGCTACGCACAAAAAAAAAAG
>CM040624.1:587111-630900 GCA_022817965.1 Solanum lycopersicoides
CATTTTCCAAAACTCTCCTCCAATTTCAAATTACATTTTTTTAAGGAAAATATCAATTTTAAAAAAATATTTTCAATTTCAAAATTTTATTTTTCACCCGATCCCTAACCTCCCCCCCACCCCGGCTAGGCCCCCAACCCCAACCCCTCTTCAAAAAATTAATTTTGCTTTTTAAAAATATTTTCACTTCAAAAATTTATTTTTAAACTCCTACCCCGCTCCCCCAGCCAGCCCCCCCCCCTCCCCCCCAACTCCCCAAAAAAATTAATTTTGTTTTTTAAAAATACTATCAACTTCAAAAATTTATTTTTTCACTCCTACCCCCCCCCCACCCACTACCCCCACCCCACCCACCCCCACCCCCATTCCAAAAAAATAATAATTTTATTTTTAAAAAATATTTTCAATTTCATAAATTATTTTTTACTCTACAAAAAATAAAAGATGTCTCTCAAAAATATTTTTCATTCATAAATCAAACATTAAAAATCATTTCGGAAAAATATTTTCTACTCACCAACCAAACATGAGAAAATAAGTCCAAAATCTACTTGTTTTCCAAGAAAACATTTTCTAAGAAAACATTTTCCATGGAAAACATTTTCCTCCATACCAAACACACCCTTAATGTTGATTGCAATGTGCCAAATAGTAATATTTAGCGATATGTTATATTTTATTTCATATGAATATTTATTTTTTTCGTATTTTAATATTAATCGATGAGAATTTGACGTAGGGAGTTATAATTTTCTCTCTTTTTTCTTGATATGGTATGTAATAATTCTCAATATTTCGAAAAACTATAGCTGATATTATATACTATAAATAGATTTCTCTAATATAAAAGTCAAAGAATATTGAGAAAATAATTAAACTATATTTGAAACAAATTGAAATTGAATTTAAAAATACTCACTTTATTTCTTTTTAGGAGTAATAAGGTAAGGTTTTATACTATCCTTAAAGAAAAAATTAATTAGAAGTATAATTTGACTATTATATCCCTTATTAATCTTTAATTGTTATTTATTTACGTGCCTCTTAATGGTAGAATATTCAATGCTAAAGGGCAAAATTGGAAAAAGTTAATTAATCATGTCTTGCTTATTTAAATTAATAACAAAAGGGTGGGGTCATCACTTTATGAGTTTTTAATTAATGATTTTTTATGAGATTTTTTCCAAAATGGCAAAATTATACGCCATATCAATTATTAATTAACCACTATAAATATCTATAAAAAATGTATTTTATTCAACCACTTCAAAAATTATTTTTCACAAAATAATGGTCATCACTAAGCAATTGATTTTCCTCACTTTACTTATTTTTGTCTTCTTCCCTACTCATGAATGTAAGTATGATTTTAAAAATTCATTCTTCATTATATTTTAAAATTAGAATTAGTTATGAACTTCATCGTTAAATTTTTTAGTCGTTAACATGCTCATATACGAAACAAAATTTGTTCGATGCTAATTTCGATCTTTGTATAATCAGAGTTTCCTTTATATTATAAAGCAAATAAAATTATATTTCTTTCTTTTTTGATCGGTATCTAAAATTCATATTAGGACTTTAACTAATCCGAATACATGTTGCGTAAGGTCAACTAAAGAAAAAAATGTTTCCAACATTCAAATGGAACCCCTTCATCTAACAATTATACTGTATATATAGAATTTTATTTTTCTTATTACGATACATAGTAGATGCTGGATCTTCTTGATTTTTTCTTCTCTTTATAGTTTTTTAATGACCTCTGTTAATCATATTCAAAATATCTGATTGAAATTAGTACGTAGATAGTATCCTTTCCACAACAATCCTTGATAGTAAATAAAATGAAATTTACTCTTGATTTAATTTTGTTGGATTTTTTTCTTTTATCTTAATAATCATTTATTTTTAATTTTTTTAATTTTTTTTTTTAAAAAAATTAGGTGAAGATCAAGTGATTGAAAAATTGAGTATTAGTGGTGTTGTGATACAAGTTTAGACCCTTTATTTTGTTATGATTCAATGGATGAATGTCCACATAATTGTCCCCATTGACCTACCCCTATTAATTAGTAGTAATTAATTAACAAATCCTCTTCTTTAAGAGTTTTGTTAAACATTTTATAAAGGAAAAAGTTGTTCGCATCGGGTGTTTAAATTAAGTTAATGTAATATTTATTATTACGTGATTTACGAAAGTAAAATGAATTATAAATTTAAACACATTGACATGTAATAACGATATTTCATTTTATTGTGTGTATTTAGTTCTCTATCTATATCTCATTTCACAAACATATACATGTTTTATCATGTTGCGCTTTAACTTTTCTATTTTGTCCTTTATTAATTTTTCTATTTTATCAATTTATGTACGTACCTCTTAATCGTAGAATAAATAATTCTAAAAAACAGTTGAAAAAAAGTTAATTAATCCTCTCTTAATTATTCAAATTAACAACTCTTTTCAAGTAAGTATTTTTAGTAAACCTAACAACTAAAAAAGGGACGAAGAAATCGCAAGAGATTCACAGAATCCATTCATCTAAAAATTATACCTTATTTTTTTTTCTATATATATAATAACTGTTGAATCTTCATGACTTCTCGTTTCTTACTTCTTTATAATTTTTAATAATATCTTTTAATGAAAATAATTACTTTGTCCCCTATAATCAAGAACTCAAATCCAAAATTTTTGATTGAAATCAATCTTTCTCACAACAATTCTTGATAGTAAATAAAATAAAATATGCTATAATTTAATTATGTTGGATTTTTTCTCTCATCTTAATAATAATTTATGTTTTTTTTAATCTAGGTGAAGAAGTGATTAATAACTTGAGTATTATTAAAGATAGGAGACTTATTAGTCTTGGCAAGTGTGTAAAGGTAGCATCTGAATGGTGTTGTGATACACGTTTAGACCCTTTATTTTGTTATGATACAATGGATGAATGTTCACATAAATGTCCCTATTGGCCTCCTTCTCATAATTAGTAGTAATTAATTAACAAATCCTCTTCTTTAAGAGTTTTTGTTAAACATTTTATGAATCTTCATATATGAAATTATTACAATATTAATTCCATGATACAACATGGATATTTTATTTCTACCTATGATTGTCAAAAATGAGATATCATTTGGCTTAAATTGATTTTAAAAAGTTATTAACTACACATTGTTTGGATGTGCAAGGTTATTGCATATCGTTTCATTATGTATCGTATAGTACTATGATTATGTTCTCAAACAGCGGTACAATTTATTTAAGTGAATAATTAAGAAAATGCCAAAAAAGAAAATAATAATGTGAGAATGATTAAATGTACCTTTGAATTTTGCGAGAAAAATCAAATATACTCATGAAGTTTTTGAGAAAAGATTTAGTCAGACAATATTATATGATAAAGATTTCTTGAAATCGAATTTGTAAAAAATATTATTATATTTAATTGAATATGTAAGTTATTTAATAAAAAATATCTTGATCCAAAAAGGAAAAATGATTTCAAACCATTATAAATATCAATTTAAAATGTGTTCTATTCAATAATTTTCACAAAAAAAAATCAAAATAACTTTGAGAAAATGATGGCCATTACTAAGCACTTGATTTTCTTTACTTTGCTCGTTTTTGTCATCTTTCTCTCTTATTAATATATTAAGTAATGATTTTTGAATATTTATTCTTCATTTTATTTACAAGATAAAACTAAATATTATTTTCAATTTTTTACTCGATGTTTAATATTAATATTAGACTAGAATAGTCGCTTAAGTAAAATTAGCAATTATTTCATTAGGAGTTATTTTCTGATAAGTTTTTTTACAGTGTTAAGCCTCAGTATATCAAATCACCAAAAAAGAACGATAATTTACTATCCCACAAATATATATAATCTATAATAATTATTTTAATCAACATTATTTAGAATTTACAATTTAGATATGTAGTATTTGTAGTACACTCAATGAGATAATTTACTACCGGACAAATACATTTGTACAACTTATTTTAACTTTTTAGATAAATGATTTACTACCACACAAATATTTAAATTATAAGTTTTAAATTAGTTTAATCAAAACCATTTAAAATTTATAGTATTATAATATTTATAAGTATTTAATTACAATTAATGAGATGATCCACCATCTCATACATATAACTTATTCTAAATATACCATATACAGACAAACATAATTATAAATAGAGATTGTAAAAAGATTTAGTCAAAGTGAATATATTGTATTAGTCAAACAATATATTCATGGTGTCAAAATCTAATTATATTTAAAATAATCATTTTAAAAAAACTTTGAACTTTATTCTAGAGGTGAAAAATGATTTTCCACTATAAGTATCAATAGAAAATGTGTTTTATATTCAACCACTCCAAAGTAAATTTCACTAAAAACTCAAATTACTTTGAGAAAATAATGGCTATCACTAAGCAATTGATTTTCTTCACTTTGCTTGTTTTTATCATCTTCCCTTCTTATGAATGTAAGTATGATTCAAAAATATTTACTCTTCATTTTACTTTATTTTTCTCTTCTTTACAAATTAAATTATTTTTTTCTATATGATTTTTTTATTCGGAGTTTGATAAAAATCTGATCTACGAACTATGTCATGTAAGAGTCCATTAGAGGGGATTTTTTTTTTTTCAAATCCAGGCACGAACGGATCTAGGGTTCTTACACTATATATACAAGATCAAAATTATTGTTATATATAGTAGGTGTAGAGTTTTTTAATAGGCTTCTTCATACATTAATTTTTTTTTATCTTTAATCACTGTCTCAGTTGTTGATAAACTAAGGCTCAAACCTGAAATATCTTACTGAAAATGAATGATTCTTATCCATCCTATCATGAATGTAAATAAGGTAATTTTTACTTTATATTTCTCCTTTACCCTACAAAGTAGTTTATCTCTCTAGTTTTCATCTGACGTTCGATATCAATAATAGCATAAAAAAATTAATCTTTATTTTTACTTTACATTTTCGTCGATATTGAATCCTCTTAGCTTTTTTTTAATTATATTTCAAATCTTTTTGATGAAAAATTAGGACTCTATCACTGATAACTCATAATTCAAATCTGAAGCCTTTAATTAAACGATCATAACTCTTTTTTGTATGTATATAATATAATATATCTGTCGACTATTTATATCAGTTTTTCTCTTTTATAGGTGTCAAAGGAAATAGCAACTTGAGTCCTATGGGTGAGAAAACAGATTCACTTGTGACATGTACAGTAAATCTTGGTCTATGTGAGCCAAGATGCAATAAAAAATGTTGCTATAAGACATGTCAAGAGTTCTATGCTCATAAAGGCCCTCAGGCAGCTTGTAAGGATTTGGGTGGGCCATTTAAAACTTGCATTTGTACATATTATTGTAAAGATTCTTGCCCGTGCTAAGCGCGAGCCCAATATATAATCGTATTAAAGATCTAATATTATAAAAATTGAAAATGATATAATATATTTTATATAAAAAGATAATGATTACACATTGATTAAATCATATATAAATTCAAAATCTCTTAATTGTTACATATTGTATAGTTGTTAAATGTGTCCATTATATATTCATATGAATGTTATACTATTAGATATTTGAAGTACAATATCTACATAGTAGTTAATATATAATAATATATTTATTTATATATAATCTAAAGAAGTGTGAGAAAATAATTAAACTTTGAACACATAATTGTGTAAAATGTGACGCGCTTCCAATACTATGAAAAAACAATAAAATCATATTTTATCTTTTAACAAAAAAATATATCAAATTAAGTGTGTCTTTGCATCAAAATACCACAATATAAACTAGAAAAAATGTGATGCAGATGTGGAAGAAAATGAATTTGAATTTAAAATTAAAATTAAAATTTGGATAAATGGAAACAAAACAGAAAACACCTATACTAATATTTACTCAGTTACATTAGAGATTAAAAAATGATTAGTCAAATGATATCTTATTAAGAGTCTATTTGACATTGTCGTTGAGAGGTTAAAAATATTTATTTTGAGGGAAAACATACTTTTTTGAATTATCAAGGTATTTTATTTGGCTAATCAGTGAAATTATTTTTAAATAGATATAGAAACAATTCTTTCTGCATCGAAAAAAAAAAAATTATGCTTCTTAAGAAGAAATAGAAAATTATTTTTCTCAAGACAAAAATATCCCAACCATATATATAGTTTTACCAATAGATCCCTCATATATTTTTTGTGGTGAATTTTTCGTATGTTATAATTTAATTTGTTGAATAATTTTAAAGTTTATTTTGATTGATAATCACTATATTAATATCAAATCAACATTTAATTTATTTTCTTATTTATCAAGGTTATTATTGGTTGAAAAATTTAATATGTATATTTTAATTTAATAAAAGTAAAACAATCAATTAAAAAAACTTCAAATAGATATTTAAAATAATATCTCTCAATAAATAATTTTTATATTAAAAGTATATTAAGATTTATCTTTTTTCGTAATTTGACTCTCAAAACACTTTTTAAAGAAAATTAGTTAAACACAATATGATTATTAAAAATACTTTTCAAATGATTAACTCTAACCGCAAATTATTTTCTTTCTCCAAAAATACTTTTCTGAAAAGTTCTTTTTTTTTAAAAAAAAAAACCTAAATTGTTGATTCATTGTACCTATTTTGTTTGATTGAATAAGTAAGTTATGTTTTAAGAAAATTAGTTAAACACAATATGATTATATTATTAAAAAAACAGATTAGGAATAAAAAATTTACAATCCAAAAAGGGAAAAATGATTTCACCCCCTATAAATATTAATGGAAAATGTGTTTTATTCAATACACAACAAAATAATTTCTACAAAAAAAAACTTAATATTATTTGAGAAAATGATGGCCATCACTAAGAACATTATTTTCTTCACTTTGCTTATTTGTGTTATCTTTCCTGCTCATGAATGTAAGTATGATTTTAGAAAATTTATTGTTCATTATACGTTAAAAAATATAATTTGCTAGGATTTACTATTAAATTGCTCGTTACTAACATAATATGATTAATATCACGATAAATTTATCACTAGATAAAATTACCGAGTGAATTTTACTATTTAGCTATGAGATTTTATCTTATACTAATTCATCTCCTTTCACTAGAATTTGTTCGATGTTAATTTCAATTTTTATTTTTTGCTCGATATCTAATATTAATATTAGAAATTTAACTAATCTGAATTCATGCGTAAGGCCAATTAAAGAAAAAAAATGTTTCCAACTAGGACTTATTGTCATATCTAGGCATAGGTAGAACTACAAGAGATTCAAATGAACCCCTTCATCTAAAAAATTATACTGTATATACGAGATTAATTTCTCTTATTACGATACATAGTAAATGCTGAATCTTCTTGTTTTTTTTTTAAAAAAAGTTTTTTAATGATCTCTTTTAATCATTTTTTTTAAAATTATAATTTAGGTGAAGAAGTGATTGATACATTGAGTATCAAAGATAGAAGACTTATAAGTCTTGGCAAGTGTTTCAAGGTATTACGTAAAGGGTGGTATGAATGGTGTTGTGATACAAGTTTTGACCCTTTATTATGTTATGAATCAATGGATGAATGTTCACGTAATTGTCCACATTGGCCTCCTCCTCTTAATTAATAGTATAATTAATTAACAAGAGTTTTGTTAAACATTTTATGAAATTATTAAAATATTATTAATTCCATGATACAACTTGTATATCTCATTTTTGTTATCTTTCCCTATCATGAATGTAAGTATATGATTAAGAAAATTCACTTCTCACTATATTTTAAAATTAGAATATGATATCAATATTGTGGCTTTAACTAATCTGAATTTATGTTACATGAGGCGGATTAAAGAAAAAAAAATGTTTCCAATTATATCGCAAGAGATTCAGATGAATCCCTTCATCTAAAAATGATACCTATATATATGGTCATTTTTTTATATATATATATATAATGAATGTTGAATCTTCTTGACTTCTCGTTACTTACCTTTTTATAGTTTTTAATGGTTTTCTTTAATAATGAAAATTCTGACTTCACCACCTATAATTAAGAACTCAAATTCGAAATTTCTTATTGAGATCAGTGGAGGGATAAATGCTCACATAATTGTCCCCATTGGCCTCCTCCTCATAATTAGTAGTAGTTAATTAGCAAATCCTATACTTAAGAGTTTTGTTAAACATTTTAAGAATCTTTATTTATGAAATTATTACAACATTGATTCCATGATACAACATGGATATTTCATTTCATTGTGTGTATTAATTCTCAATATATACCTAATGGTGTGCTTAGTACGGTTGGATATAAAATATTGAATCAAATAAGAAAAAAATTGGTAATTTAGAATTCGGTAATTCAGTATTCGGAATGATATTCAGGACTAAAATTTTAGAATTATAATATTCGGATTTGGTATGAGACATTAGTATCATTTGGTAGTTGGTATTTCTCGAATTATGTATCAACATTTCCATTACTCATTAGTACAAGTTCAATGAAGAAAGTTAAAGAATGAATATAAACAATTCAAATACATGTCTCTTCGTTACGTCAAATTATTTTTCTTGATGTCTTCTTACTTATTGACTTTTACTATATCGTGCATCCACATAATATAAAAATATTCAAAAAATAGTATTAACTCTTAATACAATCAACTAAAATTTCAATACGGTATTACTGTATACCATATCAAATCAAAATTTAATTTACCGATTAAGCTGCACACTTGAGTTACTTTTAAGTTGTTTGTTTAAGCTATTTGATTACAAGCTTATCTAATACAGTATATATTTAATTAAATGAATAACCACAATACAATGCATTTTTATAATAAATATAATATAACCAAAATATATTAAATGAAATATTATTATATTATAGAAATGTACATATCCTAATAATTACTTTAATTTGAGAAATGAATGGTAATCTTTAGTGATTATATTGATTTGACAAGCAATTAAAATTTATTAGATGTCATTATGTTTTAAAGACACAAAATTTTATTATGTTGACTTGTAATAAATAAGTTATTTAAGAAAAAATAGTAAAAGAATTTCATTAATCTTTGATTCAAAAGACAATAGTGATTTCAACCCACTATAAATATCAATAGAAAGTTTGTCTATTCAACCAGTCCAAAATATTTTTCACAAAATTACTTTGAGAAAATGATGTCAATCACTAAGAAAATGATTTTCTTCACTCTAATTCTTTATGTCATCTTACCTTCTCATGAATGTAAGTATGGCAAATATTTACTTTACCTTATAAAATAGTTTGCCTTTTTTAATTTTCACCAGATGTGTGATATCTTTATTTTTATTTTACATTTTTGTCGATGTCGAGTCCTCTTAGCTTCTATGTATTATATTTCGAATCTCTTTAATGAAAAAACATGACTGTCACTGATTACTCAAAATTCAAATCTGAAACCTTTAATTGAGAAATAAGAAATCATATCGATCTACATTCTACTATAATCTTATTATAAATAAAATGAAAGTAACTCATTTTTTTATATGTATATATATTATATATCTGTCGATTATTTATACAAATTTCCCCCTTTTTTAAGGTGTCAAAGGAAATAGCAACTTGAGTCCTATGGGTGAAAAGACAGAATTGGTTAAGAGATGTCAAGTAAATTTTGGTCCATGTGACCCAAGATGCAATGTAAGATGTTGCCATGAGCAATGTGAAGGATACTATAGTCAAGGGCACCCTGAGGCAGCTTGCAAGTATTTTAGTGGACAATATGAAACTTGCATTTGTACCTATGATTGTCAATAAATGAAACCTCAATTGGCTTCATTTGATTCAAAGAGTTATTAATTACACCTTGTTTCGATGACGTGCATGGTTGTTATGTATCGTTTCATAACGTATCGTATTGTACTATGTACTTTATTATTTTGATGAATAAAATATTTTTAAAAAGCGTCTTGTTTAATGTCGTGAAACAACTGGTCTTTGCTGCTAACATATAGATTAGTCCATCATAAGAAATTCTCAAAATCTTTTATTGATATTGCATTATAAAAAGATTTATCATAACGAAATTATGTATAATAATTCTTAACATTTGAAAAACTTTTATTGATATATACACTATATAAAGCGAATTATCATAATGAAACTATTTGCAAGCTGCCTGCTTGAGCTATTTGGAAGTTATTTGGTTGATTGCATGCTAGTAAATTTTAGGTTTAGCAAAGATAAAAATTATATTTGTATGCTATAATTATAGTTCGTATAATTACGCTCCATAGAAAATTTTATGTTTGTTATGAAACATCGGATTTGTTAAATGGCAAGCAGATATTTCGTTTGTATAAAAGCGTATCGATTGTATATGTATATCGGTTATATAATTGTATATATGTAACTACTATGTATATGTATATGTGATTGTATTTGTATATCTGCATAGAATTTGATGCTTGTATAACCAATCTCTTTCTTGTTTTATACAAACACAAATTATATTGACTTTTTACAATTTTTGTTTGTATAAAGCGAGAGAGAAGGGAAGAATTGGGCAGGCGAAAATTTGTATTTGTATAATTACAAGTGTATAGGACAGAGAGATATGTATTTGTATTTTGTATTTTGTATTTTTTATAGTTGTAAGTGCATAGGATGGAGAGATATGTAGTTGTTTATCCGGTCTCTCTTATTTTATACAAAACAAACATAAACTATACATTTGTGTTTGTATAAAGTGAGAGAGAGATGACAAAAGAGAAATGAGAGAGAGGTGAGAGAGATAACTGAAAAAGAGAAGAGAGGCGAGCGAGGTGAGATTGGCGAGAGAAAGGAAGAGAGGAAAGAGGCGAGAGAGAGGCCTTTGTACGAAATATGGGGTGTTACAGTTTTAGATTCCAGTTTAGTGTTAGGTATGGAGTCGGGGTTGGATCACGGATCGGGGTCGAGTTTTGTGTCAAGGTCATATCTTGATTAGGGTAGGGTATGTTCCCAAGTTGGGATCGGGTTTCGATTTAAGGTTGGATTCCGAATCTCATGTCTTATGTCTCGGGTCAGCGACAATGGTTAGGAGTAGGTTCGAAGGGCTCGAGCCTCGATAGATAGTAGGGCAGGGTGTGATGGAGTGGAGGAAGGTGGATCATTCAAAATAAAAAATGGCTCAAGTCTGATGGGTTATGACACAATCGAACTTGACCAGTTTCAATCAAATCCGTCCATTTGAAACTCATATCTATCTACTTTGTAAATTGTCTGTTTGATTAAGTTGCATGCTTGAGTTTCTTTTAAGTTATTTGCTTGAGCTATTTGATTGCAAGCTTATCTAAGACACTACATATTTAAATGAATAATCACATTATAATGTATTTTTATAATAAATATAATATAACACAAATATATTAAATGAAATATGATAGAAATGACACATTCTAATAATTACTCATTTACTATGCAGGATTGTAATTAATTTGAGAAAGGAAGAGTAGTCTTTAGTGAGTAACAGACATTATACTGATTTTGACTAGCAATTAAAATTTATTAGATGTCATTATGTTTTAAACAAACAAAATTTAATTATGTTTACTTGTAATAGATAAGTAATTTAAGAAAAAATCAATGTAAAAATTAAATTGATCTTTAATTCAAAAGGCAATAATATTTTCAACACACTATAAATATCAATAGAAAATGTGTCTATTCAACCAAAATTACTTGAGAAAATGTTGTTCATCACTAAGCATTTGATTTTCTTCACTCTACTTCTTTTTGTCATTCTACCTTCTCATGAATGTAAGTATACTTTATATCTCTCTAATACCTATAAGTAGTTTTCGATCTAACAACGACGTAAAAAAAATCAATCTTTATTTTTACTTTATATTTCCGTTGATGTTTAATCTTCTTAGCTTTTATTTATTATATTTCAAATTTCTTTGATGAAAAATCATGATAACTCAGAATTCAAATCTGAAAACATTTGATTGAACGTGAAGAGATCATGTATATTCATCTACTATAATCTTATTACGAATAAAATGAAAGTAACTCTTTTTTGTATGTATATATATTATATATCTGTCGATTATTTATATCAGTTTCCCCTTTTTGTAGGTATCAAAGGAAATAACAACTTGAGTCCTATGGATGAAAAGACAGAATTAGTCAAGACATGTACAAAAAATATTGGTCCATGTACCTCAATATGCAATGAAAGATGTTGCCATAGGTTATGTTACTTGTACCTTGGTAGTAAAGGACACCCTGGATTGGGAATTTGCAAGTATTATAGTAGTTCCAAATATAAGAGTTGCCTTTGTACTTATGATTGTTCATCCAAATGAGATGTCAATTGGTTTCATTTGATTCAAAGAAATATTAATTACCCTTTGTTTGAATGTCTATTGTTATGTATCGTTTTATAATGTATCGCATTGTACTGTGTACTTATATTTTAAAGAAGTGACTTGTTTAATGTCATGAAATAACCGATCTTTGATGCTAACATAATCATTTTTATTTTTTTACTTTATATTTCCCTTTTACTTTACAAATTTGTTTTCATAGGTTTTCGCCCAATGTTCGATAGCAATAATAACTTTAAAAAATCGATCTTCGTTTTTACTTTATATTTCCATCGATATTGAATCTTCTTTGGTTGTTTGTATTATATTTTGAATCTCTTTAAGTAAAAATTCTGACTCTATAACTGACAACTCAGAACTCAAATATGTAACCTTTTTAATTGAGGATAATTACAGAGATCATATCCACCTCATTATAATATTTGATAGTAAACAAAATTAAAATAACTCTTTTTTATACGTATATTATACATCGATCTATCGACTATTCATATCAATTTTTGGCCCCTTTTGTATGTGTCATGAGAGAATGTAACATATTGCCATGAGAGATGCACAATTTACTGTTGCACCAGTATATATAATTTATTATAATTATTTTAATTAACATTATTTAGAATTTACAATGTAGATAGTATTTGTAGTACATTGAATGAGATAATTTACAATCGGACAAATACATTTATACAATTTATTTTAGATAAATGATTTACTATCACATAAATATATATAAATTATTTTAAATTTTAAATTTTAAATTAGTTTAATCAAAACCACTTAAAATTTATATTATTATAATATTGATAAGTATTTAATGAAAATTAATAAGATGATTTACCGTCACATACACGTAACTTATTCTAAATATATCATATATTGACAAATATAAATAGAGATTGTAAAAAGATTTAGTTAAAGTCAATACATTTTATTAGTCAAACAATTAAGTTATGGTGTCAAAGTCTAATTATATTTAAAATAATCATTTTAAGAAAAAAAATTAAACTTTATTTCATAGGTCAAAAATGATTTTCCACTATAAATATAAATAGAAAATGTGTTTTATATTCAACCACTCCAAAGTAAATTTCACTAAAAACTCAAAATTACTTTGAGAAAATAATGGCTATCACTAAGCACTTAATTTTCTTCACTTTGCTTGTTTTATCATCTTCCCTTCTTATGAATGTAAGTATAATTCAAAAATATTTATTCTTCTTTTTACTTTATTTTTCTCTTCTACTTTACAAGATAGAATTATTACTTTCTAATATGATTATTTTTATTCAGAGTTTGATAAAATTCAGATCTACAAACTATGTCATGTAAGAGTCCTATTAGAGGGTGAAATTGTTGCATTTTTTTTTTAAAATCCAGGCACGAACGAATCTAGAATGCTTACACTATATATACAAGATCAAAATTATTATTATATATAGTAGATGTAGAGTTTTCTAATATGCTTCTTCATAGGTTAATTTTTTTTTATCTTTAATCACTGTCTGCGTTGTTAATAACCTAAGACTTGAACCTGAAATATTTTACTGAAAATGGACGATTCTTATCCATCCAGTCACAATCTTTAGTAATAAATAAAATTAAAATTAATTCAGATTTAATTACGTTGGCTTTTTTTTTTAAAAAAAAATAATAATCTCTCATCTTAATAATCATTTTTTAAAATTATTATCTTATATTTTTATGTAGGTGAAGAAGTAATTAATGAAGATGGGATACTTATGGCTCCTGGATGGTGTTTGAAGAGCCCAATAAAAGCAGGAGATTGGTGTTGTTGGACAACTTATAATTGTTATGATAATTATGAAACATGTAGACATAAATGTCCACCTTATCCTCCTCACAATTAATTAATTTTAAACATATAAAAATATGAAATTATTACAATATTATTTCCATAATACAACATGAATATTTCATTTTATCAATTATAAATCTCTTTATGATAGGTTTTCGTCAATTTTAAATTCTGAATAATGTCGTGTAAATTTCTTTGTGCCTTGATTATATTTTGTATGAATATTTAAGATTTATATATCAATATATAACTTCACTTAATCGCCTCCATTGGCACAGATTAGTTGACTATAAGAAATTCTCAAAAAACTATGTTATCAATATTATGTTATAAAGAGATGTATCGTAATGAATTTATCTCGTGTAAGAAAGTCTATAAAGTCATAAATCTTTTCTTTTTGTAAAACTAAAGTGTTATTAAACTTTGTGTTATATCAAGGTATCTGGTTAATCAGAAAAATTATTTTTAAATAGAAACAGAAATAATTTTTTCGAAAAAATTAAAAAATTTATACTTCTTAAGAAAAAAATAGAATATTATTTTCTCAAGAGTCAAGACCAAAATATCCTAACCATATATATAGTTTTACCAATATATTCTTATATATTTTTGTGGTGAATTTTTCATATGTTATGATTTAATTTGTCGAATAATTTTTAAGTTTATTTTGCTTGATCATCATATATCATATCACTATTTAATTATTTTATTATTTATATATATTATTATTGATTGAAAATTTTAATATGTATATTTTAATTTGATAAAAATAAAAATAATAATAATAAAGACTTAAAATAGATATTTAAAATAATTTTTCTCAATAAAATAATTTTAATATTAAAAATGCATTAATATTTCCAAAATACTTTTTTGAACTATTTTTTTTTTAAAAAACATCTAAAAATAAACAGGTCTTTGATTCATTGTGCCTATTTTGTTTACTTGAATAAGTAAATTATACTAATTAAAAAAAAGACAGATTAGGAATAAGAAATTTATAATCCAAAAAGGGGAAATTAATTTCAACCACTATAAATATGAATGGAAAATGTGTTTTATTCAACACACATCAAAATAATTCTACAAAAAAAAAACTTAAAATTATTTGAGAAAATGATGGCCTATCACTAAGAACTTTATTTTCTTCACTTTGCTTATTTGTGTTATCTTTCCTGCTCATGAATTAAGTACAATTAGCTAGGGTTTACGATTAAATATTTTTTAAGTATATATAATAGATCGATATTTTCTCAAATACATATTTAGGAATGGATATCGCTTATTCATAGATCTTAAAATCAGATCAATATCCATTTCTCTATAAATCTATTTTTCGATTTTGTATGTTTACTTCTTTATATTTTCAAATTCTTTATTAAAATTTTTGTCTCTATCACTGATAAGCTAGGATCGACTTGAACCTATATATATAAATTGATAATCACTTATTTTTATTTTATATTGTAATGCATGCAATAATAATCTTAGTAGTGGTGTTGTGTGACAACTGCATTGTGTTATGATCAACAAAATACATGTTTAAATAGTTGTCCTTATTACCCTCCTTTTAATAAATTTATTTAATTAAGAAATCATCTTCTAAGAGTTTTGTTAAATATCTAAATATATGAAATTATTAAAATATTTTTTTTATTGTTGTCAATGTTTAATTACAATGTGGCAAGTTAGTTTTGAATTTTGAATAATTTCGTATGAATTTTATATTTTAATATTATTTATCGATGAAAGTTAAATAGGAGTACTTATAATTTTCTCTTTTTTTCTTAACATTGATCTAAATTCCGTTAGTAATAAAATCATAACGCATACCTTAATAATATTTATTTAAGATTGAAAAAGTTGATGAAATAAACGTGAAAAAAAGATAATCCTACATATATGTATGAAAAGAAAGATATGATAAACTTTTTTATATAAGTAATTGACCAGATCATATATGATATATATATATATATACCTGTTGTCATCGATTGTGTTAAACTAATTGGTAAGTAAAATTCCATCGATTAACCTCGGATTTGATGAAGAGGAGATCAAATTACCCAAAAAATGACATTGTTTATACAATATTAAAATTTATTGTTTTAAAAAATTACATTGTATATACTATCTTTCAACTTGTGAGATAAAAGGTTGTTTCCAAATTTCAATAGACTTGAATTATATATAATCGGATTCATTGAAGGTTTTCTATACTAAATAACGTGTCTAAAATCCTTAATTGTTTTTTTTTTCTCTAATTGAATTAATTATAAATTTGCATACGTGGATTATATTATCATTAATCCTTTATAGTCTAGTTGGTTAGGATACTCAAGCTTAATAATCACAATACAACGTATTTTTATAACTCATTTTATATGGCGCTTTTCGTATTTCGAGATTCAAACAAATCTATCTTTAACTCTCGAAAAACGAAAAGTGTCACGTAAAATGTGACAGAGGGAGTATAATATAATACAAATATATTAAATGAAATATGATGGAAATGACAATTAAACTTTATTAGATGTCATTATGTTTTAAACAAACAAAATTTAATTATGTTTACTTGTAATAAATAAGTAATTTAAGAAAGAATCAATGTAAGAATTACATTAATCTTTAATTCAAAGGGCAATAATGATTTCAACCACTATAAATATCAATAGAAAATGTGTCTATTCAATCAAAATTACTTGAGAAAATGTTGTTCATCACTAAGCAATTGATTTCCTTCACTCTACTTCTTTTTTTCATCTTACCTTCTCATGAATGTAAGTATGGCAAATTTTTACTTTATATTTTCTCTTTCGTCCGATGTTAGATATCAGTAACGACATAAAAAAAAACAATCTTTTCCGTTAATGTTGAATTCTCTTAGCTTTTATGTATTACATTTCAAATCTCTTTGATGAAAAATCATGATAACTCAGAAATCATATCTAAAAACCTTTGATTGAGCGTGAAGAGATCAATCATATCCATCTACTATAATCTTATTACAAATAAAATAAAAATAACTCTTTTTTGTATTTATATATATATATTATATATCTGTCGACTATTTATACCAATTTTTTCCTTTTGTAGGTGTGAAAGGAAATAGCAATTTGAGTCCTATGAGTGAGAAAACAGAATTAGTTGAGAAATGTATGGTAGAAATTGGTCAATGTGATAAAATATGCAATGAAAGTTGTTGCCATAAGTTATGTAAATTATACTATAGTAGTAAAACACACCCTGGATTGGGAATTTGCTTGCATTTTAGTAGTTCAGATTATAAGACTTGCCTTTGTTATTATGATTGTCCATCCAAATGAGATGTCAATTGGTTTCATTTCATTCAAAGAAATATTAAATACACATTGTTTGGATGTGTATGGTTGTTATATATCGTATTGTACTGTGTACTTTATTATTTTGATGAATACAATATTTTTAAAAGAAGCGTCTTGTTTAGTGTCGTGAAATAACTGGCCTTTTGCTGCTAACATATATATATACTACAATAATAATAACTTTTAGCGGCAATAAATAGACACATGAATAAGGAGTGTTAAAGCTTTTACCGGCATTAATTAAGTGTCATTAGATCTAATATCGCTAAAGCATTTAGGGACATATACAAAGTATATATTTAGCGACTATTATTAATTAATTGCCGCTAAAAATAATTTTTGATGTAGTGATATTGGATACCCAATTTTGATTCTACTCTATGATTTATGACAGAGATTGAAAATGGCAAATAATAATAATAAGATCATGTGTAGGAATGAGTGTGTATATATATATACCTTTAGATTTTGAGAAAAGAATTAAATATATCCTTGAAATTTGTGAGGAAAATCAAATTTTATAATAAATGTTATTACTTAAGAAATCCTCTTCCAAGAGTTTTATTAAATATCTAAATTATGATCCATATTTTTTTATGCATATATAAACCTTGTATATCATTAGCAACAATTAATTGATCACAAGCTATAATGCTCAACAAAAATGACATTTGTAATTTTGAAAGTAAATCACCCACATATAAAACTAATCTAATCAATAATGTATAAAAAGTTACGTTATCGATGCATATAACTTGTACATTAAAATTGTTGTCTTGAACCTAAATAAAGAGATGATAATAGTATTAGATATATATAATATTATTCAGTGTAATTCTACGGATACAAGTGGAGTTTTGTTTTTGTGGTTAAGGTGAAAAAAAGTGATCACAAGTAAAATAAATGTGAAAGAAGATAATTTTACGTATATGTATAGGAAGAAAGATATGATAAACTTTTTATAAAAGTGAATTAGCCAAATCATATATATACCTATTGTCATCGATCGTGTCAAACTTGGTAAGTAAAATTCTATCGATTAACCTCGGATTTGGTGAGGGGCTAAAACGTTATATTGCATAAAATTTATTATTTTTAAGAATTACATTGTACGTATACTATCTTTCGACTTCTGAGATAAAAAGAATGTTTTCGAATTTCAATAGACTTGAATTATATATAATCGGACTAAGCAACGTGTATAAAATCCTTAATTGCTTTTTTTTAAATCTAATTGAATTAATTATAAATAAGCATAGGTGGATTATATTATCATAAATCCGTTGTAGTCTAGTTGGTTAGGATATTCGGCTCTCACCCGAGAGACCCGGGTTCAAGTCCCGGCAACGGAACTTCTTTTTTCATTTGATAATATTTTTTTTCCGTTCCTTTAATGTGTCATACTTTTCTTTTTAGTATATTCCGAAAAAGAAGAGTAATACTTTCTTGTTTGAAAAGATAGGGACGGTAAGAAAGTACTTCCTCCGTTCCTACGTAGTTATCACAATTTTAGGTTTCATCCTCGTTTTCCTATTTAGTTTTCACATTTCAAGGTTAATAATTCTCAAGGGTAAAATAGGAAGAATAATTTCATTTATCGTTTATGAATTAGTTTTGTGAAATGACAAGTATTAAGAAACGACACATAAATAAGAACGGAGGGAGTAATACATCTTTGATATATGTTGCATGTCTTCTATATATATATAGAAAAATAGTGAAATGGCAACAAAGTTTATTTCTTTGCTACCTTCTACATGTACAAAGTTCCAACCTAAAAATGTTACCGCACTCGTATCAGATCCTCGAAAAATGTACTACTTTTGTGAAGGATCCGACACGCCTCTCCACAACACTTTGGTAAGAGTCCGAGCACTATAGGTTTCAACTTCATTTCAACAGAACCAGCTAGTACATATACATAAACTTTGTGTTCTTCAATCCTTTTATCAATGGAGGAAAACACGAAAACTAAGAGATAGTTCTCGAGGCTTCCTTTTTCGCGGGAGTATAGCTACCGTAGATATAAGAGCCAAATCCCCAGAATGTAATAATCAAAGACAGGATCTTGAAACCACTCATAGGATCATGCAACAACATCACAGCTGCAATGCTAGTGATCGGTACTCTTACCGCGTTAAGGACACCAGCCAAGACAGTGGATGAGAGGAAAACAACCGCGGTAGCTCCCAACACTCCCAACTGGAAAGTGATAATCCCCCAAATGATAACCGAGTAATACGCGTTTTCTCCACCCTTGAATGTACTTGCCTCGGATTTCATCCCATGGAAACCGTTGCTCATAACAAGTCCGATTGTTGTGAATATAAACGCAAAGAGGGAAACCATAAGTTGCTGCTCAAGAACAACAAGGAAAGACCTTTTACCGAGTAATTTCACAAAAATTAACTCTGATAAGGCGAAAATCAGACCATGAAGTGCAGATCCTAGTATATCCCACACAAAACCAATAATGTACTGACGATCGGTGATGTATCCATACCTGTCTGAACTTGAATCAAGAGCAATGATCGTCATGGCAGCAGTAATGATCACGATAGAATTTATAATTGATAGATTCATAGTGTTTTTCACGAGAACATATCCGAATAATGCAGAGAACACCAGTGAAGTCGAGGCTAAAAGAGCAGCGGTTGATGCTGGTAGATACGCATAGGCATATGCATACATGAGGTTGTCAGCAGCACTCAAGAATCCCAATACAACATAAGATAAAGTTAGTTTTAAGTCAAGTGGCGTCGGGAACACTTTAAGAAGGAAGTATGAAGGGATTAGGACTATCGCGATCATAGGCCATCCTGCAACTGAAACCCATGAAATTATCCACTTGTTCTTCCCACCGTTTGCGAAATATAATCGGGACAAGAGGCTAGAAGCAGGGAACGGAACAAGCATCCCCATGCTACTTAGAAACAGAAGAATCCAATGTGAATTCGGCTTGTTGTAATACATTTCACAAAGCATCGTCCAATAGGCCGAGATATATTGCCATAATGACTTTGATGGCGGCACTTCGTCCATTATTTCCTCTACAAGAAGCCAGTCATCATAGATAAATGACAATTTTCAAAAACGACACGAGGAAAGAGTATTTGATCACATAAAGGAATCAAAAAATGACTCATAAGTAGCAACAACAACAACAGCATAGCCAGCATAATCCCACAAGTGGAGTCTAGGGAGGGTAGTGTGTATTGTGTATGTTTTCGGCAGACCCTCAGCTCAAGTAAAAGCAATTCCAAAAAAACGAGAGAGAAGAAGCAACGACTCATTAATAGCATTCAATATGGAAGAGTAACATAAACATGGAGTAAGTAAAGCAACTATACGATCAGAAAATGCTTGATAAAAGGTTGTAGCAAACAGGCTTGAACCTTGCACCTTGCAGTACCTACTTATGAACTTCCTTAGCTTCTTCGGTACATAACTACCTTATGATCTATGCATAAATTGCAATTTACACAAATAATCTCCGTAAAGGTGAGGATATGCAAATGAATAACCACTTAAAAATTAAGGACTTGACTTAATACTAAGAAGATAACTATAGCAATCTCAACTAATGTGAAACTCAATATATGCTCTTAGCATATTAGACACCTATCCTCAGGGACGGAGCTAGAGTATAGCTTATGTGTTTTGGTCGAAACAAATAACTTTGGTTCAAACTCTTGAATATACACAAACCATTCATTTTAAAACCAATAACTTAAAAGAACTAGAATCCCGAACTCAATCTTACTCTCCATTTAGAAAGTGGTCCTTAAATCTATCCCTATAGTCATGTCATTTGTCAAAGGGGGACTGGGATCTGATTATTTCACAACTAAATTCTTACTATTCAAGCAATTAATACTCTCTATCTGCACAAGACACGAGATAGTGATAAGGCCTACGTAACTCCTACCTCAATGAATATGTTATTATACACTATACAAGTACTATCTTTCAACACACAAGAAAAAACACCCAAGTGCTAAAAATCAAAACTTGAAATTCACAATTTTCAAGAACCTGGAAAAAATATACAAAAACAAGAATACCCACAAAGCATAAAAGCTGAAAATTTCAACAAGTAGAGTCATTCAACACACAAGAAAAAACACCCAAATGCTAAAAATCAAAACTTTAATTCACAATTTCAAGAACCAAGAAAAAAAAAACAATTATCTTGAGAAATCTGACATACCCACAAAGCCCAAAACCTGAAAAAAGTTTAGATTTTCACATAAATACTGACCTGGAACTGAAATAAGCAATGATTGCTGCATGAACCCAAGAATTCAAGGGACAGTGAAAGAAGTTGAGAGTGGAGATACCAAAACTAATCGGGTCGGGTCAAAGAAAATTCCGGGTCTGCTCAATTTTGAGTTGGGGTTCTTGAGAATTGAGATTACAACCATTGAAGCAGATGACAAAAAAATTATAGTATCTAAATAAAACAGCAACTCTATGGTCCACAAATCAAAATCAAGATTTTAATTATTTTTTTTTGTGTTTTCTAGTTTATTAGATAGTTAATTTAATCATATAAAATATTTTTTTTTTAGATGTATGTATTCGCCTCAATAAATAGTAAAATTTTAAATGTATATAACTAAAGGAAATAGAGGATTGAAAACGTTTTCAAATGTTTTTTCGAAATTTCAATCAAATGTGTCTAATTAAATACTTTATTTGGAGAAATTGTTCAATTAAAACCTGATTTAATTTGAGTGTTCAAATGAAATATGTATTAAGCCAAGATAATTATATTTCTATCTACGAAAAGTATACATTAATTATATATAACATAAAAAATTATAAATTCCAATTGATATACTAGAGTTTAGAGATATACATTCGTGATTATTTTTTTTATGGACGAGAACACAATCGTAGGACGTAGATAAGGAATTGTGAAGGACATAAATTAGGACAAAAGGTTTATATGTCGTCATACGTTTTCTCTGTTACCCTTCTATACTAGTACTCATGTAGTTTCTTGCTATTTGGGTTCGGTTATTATATATTGTTTCTTATATTTTGATTGTCCCGTTATTTTATTATAATTATTGTTCAGACTGATTCATCATATTTTATCATGTTTTCTTGACTTTCACTATTTATTTATTTTCATACTACTTTTAAAGTTTAGATTGTTCTTTTATCGAATTGAGGATTTATTAAAAATAATTTTAGATAATTTCACAAAAAAATATTAATTTTTTTTATTTAAACTCATTTACATACCTACACTTAATAAAGCAAATCATAGAATTTGATACTCATATGACATGTCATTTGACAAAGGGAACTGATTATTATTATTTTAATAAGTAAATTATTATTCTTTAAGTAATCAAATCTTAGCTGCCAACCATTAAAAAATTCACCAAAAGACATAAGTGCTGCTGTCATCCAACACACAACAAAAAGAAAATAAAAAAAATGCTACGAATCAAAACTTAAAATTTTAAATTTTGAAGAGCGACGATCATAATAATATATTCAATATAATTTTATAAATAAAATTTAAAATAATAGTAAATAGATAAATTTTACTATTATCTTTATAAGATAGATATATTATTTTAGACAGACGCTACGCACAAAAAAAAAAGGACGAATGCATGTACAAAAAATATCTAGTGTTACATCACTATAAGGATCGATCACATTATTGCTGAGAAAAAAAGAAGAAAAATAGTGTGGTTTGGGTTTAAATAAGGTAAGAAATAAATAAATTTATATTTATTTTAATTAGGAGGTAGATATATTGTTTTTAATAGACCTTTTGAGTAAAAAAAAAATATAACCGATAAAAAAAATAAGAAAGCAAAAGAGACAATAACATAGCTCAAAAATACATCAAGAATAAGAAAAATTGTGTGATATCCAAATTATACTATTGAAAATAGATAATATTAAAACGTATCAACTTTCTTTTTTAATTCTCGATCTTTATACCTATAATTTCTGAATTTAATTCAGAATTTAGCCTGAAACAATCGAATCGAATAAAAATAAGTCAAATCTACCCATTTTCAAAGATTCTTGAGATGAGAAATCAGACAGCATATTATAGTGCTGTGCTTTATGGTCCACAAATTACTTATTTAATTGACTGGTGGCATTATTGGGAAACAAAATTGAAAGATTTTATATTCGATCGAAAATAATTACAATCGTTGATTAATATATAAAACTATAAAATAAAAATTGTAAAACCATTGATATACTAGTTATTTTAATGAATGATAACATGATTGTAGATAAAAGGTTACGAAAAACATAAATGAAAATAAAAGATTAATAAATAATAGAGAATTGTTTCACCTACTCTTCCATATTAATAATATCTTATTATTTCAAACCTTTAATTTAATTTATATATGTATATATATTTGGTTGTTATGAAAAAACAGTAAATTTTGACCTAAAAATAAACGTGTTTTGCGTTCTTTTATTTTTTTAACTTCAAGTGCTAGAAGAATTATGACTTTTTTCTCTTTATTACCAAGTGACTTTAATTTAATGATATCTTAATATTTCACACCTTTTGATTTACATTATAAAGATGTTTTCTAAAACGTGATTTTGATGTGACAAAAAAGGGAAATATTTTACATTCAAAAACTTCAAAGTAGGTCATATATTTGGTGATCGTAACTAAAATTTTTTTATTGAAAAATTATATTATTAATTAAAATGAAAATAATATTTTATATATATTCTTGTAAAAGAGAATGTTAATACCAGCTCTCAAATTAAATAATTGCTTAAAATGGTGAGAGATATAACAAAATTATCAAATAAAAAAATAATTCGAGCTATACTAAATCACCTATAGAGTATAGACTAGAATTTTTAGAGTATTTATTCATAACTATTATCAATCTTGATTTAGAATTAAAAAGAAAAAAATATGATAGATAATTGTCAACGTAAAACTAATTAATTCGTATGACTTATAGATGAAATTTTGCTAAAATAGTAAGAAAATTCAACAATATGAATCAGAACTAAAATGGAAAAATTAATAAATGCCTAACAAAATCCCCAAAAAAAGTATATCATGTATCAGAAAGAAATAGGAGTAAACAGTAAATTCATAATAACTTGATCAAATTAGTTACAAAAATTCCTTTTTAAAGAATGTACAAAAAATAAATGACAAGAAATACATTTAATGTGCATTGTCTAACGAATAGTGCATATTATTCTTATATCTTGTAATAAATGATATATATTTATCATTATTTTTAATAAATGTATCACAAAATAATTCTATTTTTTTTTTAATTTGAAAAATAATATGTGACTTAAAAAAATTTCTCACTCATTTTATTTTATCTAATTAAACTCGACTTATAGTGACTTATGTAATAAGGGATTGAGAAAAAATTCAAATATTTGATTAAACATAATGAACTGAAGGATTCAGATAATGTCACGTGGCAGAATATAATAGTTCATATTAACTTTCGTCAGTGACACAAATGAATCACATATGTCAATGCGATGACATAAATAGGTCCAACTACAAATAGATGGAATAGTTAAGTCATTGCTAAAAAATTGATGATACAAGTAAAAAAATTCTTTATTTGGTAAATTTTATGAATAAATTTTGACTATCTTATTGGTATTTTTCTTCTGTCGTATGTTTTTTATTTGGTGAAGTTAAAGAAATTTCAAGAGAATTATAAGTTGTTGAGACAATTTTAGTCTATCTTAATTCATTTTTTTAAACATTTTCATTTACCGTTGTTTTTTTAAGTTTAATATCTACATACTTGCACTATTTTGAGAATTTATCGTCAACTTCTCTTTTGTAAGCTTATTTATATCGCTCGTCCCAAGTTTAAAAGAGCAGATTCGTGATTTCTTCTATTATATATCATATTTTTTTGTGAAATTCGTATGAATTTCAAGAAATTATTTTTAACATCTTCATTTACCCTTTTTAATGTAATATCTACGAATTTACATTATTTTAAAAGTTTATTTTCAATTTCGCTTTTATAAGCTTACTCATATTATTGATTCCAAATTTAAATAAAAGAGAAGAATCATAATAGTCTAATAGTTGTTAACATAAAACTAATCAATTCAGGATAAATTCAAATACCAGATGAAATTTTGCTAAAATAGGAAAAAATATTAACAAGTGTGGAAAAAAAAGTAAAATGGAAAAAATTAATAAATGACTTAGTAAAAATCCCAACAAAATTGTCAGAAAAATTTGGGGAAAAAAACAGTAAACTCATAATAACTCAGTCAAATTAGTTACTAATTTTCTTCTTTTAGGAATTTACAAATAAAAGACTAACAAATTATAGAAATATATATAATTCATTTTCCTATCTAGTCCTTGTTCTATACATTTTATCCAATATATATAGCCAAAATTTGTGTATATCATAAAAACCACTGTATATTATATGAATTTTTCTTATCATATTTGAAGAATTAAAGCAACAAGATTTCAAAATTCATGAGGATGGCCATTTCAATTCCTTCTTATTTTCTTCTACTTCACATATTTATATCAGGTATGTGTCTATTTTTTCAATTTTATCGGATAATTTATTTGTTATATATAATATATATGTCTTAAAATATTTGACACCATTTAACTAGTTAATGATGTTATTTTACACAATTTGCACTACCTTTATGAACTCAAATTCATTCAACTAGTTGAATTTAATTTGTATATACTCAAATTATATTTTAATTATCAAAATTCAAAATTTTAATATCACTAAGGAATGTGTTGGAATAGATGTTCAATTCTTCTACTTCTTGGGATCGAGACCTAGGTACAAATTCGTAGAAATAACCTGCTAGCCACTTATAGTCAACTATAACTCATAGTATTATTATTTTTTTAACTTCATCTTAGAAGCTTCATGATGACTCAAACTCGTAAGCCATAACCTAAGAACTGAAGATGGATTAATACTTATGATTTGAACAACCCCTTCATAATCTTTTTTACCTCACCCTACGCAGAATCAATAGTGTTCTCATTTACGTACTTCGTTATATATTAACATTTTTTTTTTTTAGTTTGCATGGGAGATAGCAACTTGACTCATTTTGAGATGGCTAGAGGAAATTTGACACAATTGGATTATAATTATAGATGTTCTGGGAATTTAGGTGCATGCAACTCTGACTATTGTGATGAAGATTGTTGCATTAAAACATGTAATAATTATTATAGTGAACTTAATCCAGAACCAATATGCACTGAATTTCCTGGATTTTATCCATACAAGTTTTGTATTTGTTGGCATGATTGTTATTGATATAATAAATATAATATATTTTAATATGAATATATTACATTAATGATCTTATTTGTTTATGCAAATTCACTATGCATTTTTCTATGTCGAATATTTGTATTGGAAGTCTGATTGAATTTAAATTTATGATGAAAAGTAAGTATGACTAAATCTGAGATCTCTAGTTAAGGATAAATGAAATAGCTATAATTCGACCATAAATTTGTTCTTTAATGAGATATTACAATGATCTTACTGTTCATGAAAATGCACTTGTATTTTTTTTTTTTGTTATTTTTCGATATGATATTTTGTATTTGTACTGGAGTTTGACTGATTCCATATTCACATTGGAAAGTAGGCGACTTCATATCTAATGCTTAAATTAGAAATCTTTAATTAAAGATATAGGAGTAAGTTATCATTTCACCACAAATGTAATTTTTGTTATTTAATTTTGTCGATGCAAGACTTCTTATTTTCAGTTGGTATGTTACAATTTTCTATCAAAACTATCATTAGATATTTATCGAAACGCATCTCAAATATCAATTATTCATAACTAAAATCCATAAAATTTAAATTTTGAATTTATTCAGACTTAATATTAATCAGTTGATCTCCCTAATCTAATTGGTCTAATCCACTTGGTCTTCCTATATATCTAGTTAACCTTAAAGGAAAAAAAGAGGAAGAGAAACAAACTTGTACGTGGAAAAAATTTATCTGCATCGAGTGTTTACATCAAACTAATTTAATTTCTAATATTATGTGATTTTATGAAATAAAACACATGTTAATTAATTATAGTTAAATAAAATAAACTATAAACTTAAACAGATGACATGCACGTATTGGATTAGTGTAAACACCCGATGCAAAAAATTTTTACCCGTTAATTAAAACTCATACAAAAAGTGTTTACACCGATTCAATACGTGCATGCTATACTATATGTTTAAATTTTTAGTTCATTTTATTTAACTCAGTAATTAGTAACTATAAACACTTAGTAGTTAGTAGTTAGAAGTTAGTAGTATGAATTCAATTTGATCCATATTATCTAACTTTGTTTGAATTTTTACCCCTATATAAAACCTTAAAGACATTTTTATATAATACATAATATTTAACACGAATAATTTATGTAAACCATAGATCAATAATTTTTCCTCAAAATTCATATAAATGGCTATTCTAGTTTGGTACCCAAGTTTTTGTGCCATTTTTATTCTTATTCTTGTAACAGGTTTGTTATGTTTCTCTTATGTATTTTTTTTTCCCTTTTAGGTTGTGTTTGGTATGAATGTAATTTTTATTTATATGTTCGATTAGTTAAAATATTTTTTAAAAATATTTTCTTTTAGAAAAATAAGTTCTTTGACAATCAAGAAAATGACTTGTTTTATATCAGTAAAAACAAGTTTTATAGTTTGTAACATTTCATATAAGCTTTTATGATTTTATATTTTTATCCCTATGTTAGTTGACATGAGAATATCATTTGTATAAAAGTGAATCACGCCTTCTTTTTCATGTGCGGATTTGATTTTTTTTTTCTTTGAGTCGAACACAAAGAAATATTATTTTTTTTCATTAATAATTATTGATAATGAAACTTTTAATTAGAATCTCAAACATCTATTAATTCTGATTATACCATATTAAATTGTCCAAACACTCTCATCTAATATTTTTTTATCTTTAACTTTATTTTTTGTTATTTGTTTAGGAGTGCATCACACCCTCTTTCACATAATCTTTTTTCTCATTATTTTTTCGCGAGCCAGACATTAAAAAAATATTCATTTCACTAAAATCATTTGAAACTATATATCCTGTTTAAAAATATTTATTCCGTCTTTTTTTCTAATGTTATTTTTTTTTTACCTTGCTTAGGTGGCATGGGAGATACCAAGTTGGTTCCAAGAAAAATGAAGAATATTATGAATGGTGGAGATGATTTAGATTATGTTTATCAATGTTCAGCAAATTTGGGTCCATGTAATTATGACATTTGCAAAGAATCTTGTTGTATTAAGCTATGTAATAATTATTATAGTGGACTTCACCCTAGTCCAAAGTGTGAGGATTGGGGATCTAGTTATCCAGATAAATTATGTATTTGTCAGCATGATTGTTATAAAAACTAATACAAATCTTATATTATAAAAATAATACTTAATTTGGATATATATATATATCCAAAGAATTGAGAATAATGGACTCGTAATTTTGATATCGTTTATTTAATAATAGTAGTAAGAAGAAGAATTTACATTGTGCGAATATTTAATAATATATATATATATATATATATATATATATATATATATATAATATTACTTGTCCAGTTTAAGAAATTAAAAAATATTTTATTCAATTATTTTTGTTTTACCTTTTTTTAAATTAAAGTCAATTTTCCAATATTTAAATTAATTATATTTAAAAAGTAATATAAGATTCAATTTTTTTTATAAAAAAAAAAATATGCTAAATTAATATTGAACA
Source organism: Solanum lycopersicoides (assembly GCA_022817965.1). Lineage (NCBI taxonomy): Eukaryota > Viridiplantae > Streptophyta > Magnoliopsida > Solanales > Solanaceae > Solanum > Solanum lycopersicoides. The sequence continues at coordinate 616,515 of CM040624.1, forward strand.
AATAAAATATGACAATGAAAATGAAGTATTATTATAGAAATGTTTGATTGAAAGACTCATTTGGTACTAGAAATAAGAGATGATTAATTTTAAGATTAGTTTTAAATTGAATTTATTTTATATTTGATTGTGATAAAATTACATGATAACTTATATCAGGATAATATTATTTTAATTTTACATTGAGCTTAGATAACAATTCTAAAATAATTACTTCCAAATATATAACTTAGTCCCCGACCAAACGTGTCCGATTCTTATCCCTCATAAATCGGGTCTCTACTCTCTATGTCTCTTTCATATTTCCCTTACTTGCTAAATTATCATTTTAACCCTATATAATATATATATATATTTTTAAAAAAAAAAGAGAAAATACATAATAATAATAAAAAAAAAAAACCTAAACTTGGCAGAATAATTCACTTTAGCACTTAAATTACACGAATGTTTAAACAATTCCCTTAACATCTTTGAAGCAAATTTAATCTCACCCTAATCTTTTATCTTCTTTCAATGACTACTTGTTTTACTCACCAAGTTCTAGTTCTTTCATTACAACTAATGTTTTAGTACGATCTTTTAGGGTTGTAAAATATCCAAATTTCCTTTTTCTTTTGAATTTGTTACTTTGATTTCTTTATGTAATAATGGGTAAAAATATGATCACTTGAAATATAATTGAAATTTATATCATTTTTTTAAAGAAAAAAAAGTATAACGCGCCTAAATTTATTTTTTTGCCACCTCAATTTTTTCGGGTGAAATTAAATTCACTTGAAAAACATTAAGGGGCGTATTTAAACACTCGAATAGTTAAAATGTTAAAGTAAGTTACGCTGCCAAGTTGAAAGAATTTTTTTAATGTATTTTCTCTATAAAAAAATTTCTTAAAACTTTAGTTTTTAGTGCTATAAAATATACTAATAAAACTACTCCATGTTATTATTTGATTGGTTCTTCAATCGATTAGTTTATTTTGAAAAAATGACTAGAGTTTTGATCAAGCTCCTTAAAATACTTTTTATTTTAAAATAATCGTTCGAATATGATTGGTTATATTAAAAATATTTTTGTTGAATACTTAAATAATTAAAATTGGGTTTTTTTGCGAAGAAAAATATGTGAGTGATTGATTTTACCCGTTAATCAAAATTCATACAAGGGATGTTTACACCAATCTTATACGTGCATGTCATATATTTAAATTTATAGTTTATTTTATTTAACTCAGTAATTAGTAACTATAAACACTTAGTAGTTAGTAGTTAGCAGTTAGTAGTATGAATTCAATTTGATCCATATTATCTAACTTGTTTGAATTTTCATCCCTATATAAAACCTCAAATACATTATTATATGAATACATAATATTTAAAATGAATAATTCATGTAAATCATAGATCAATAATTTTCCTCAAGATTCATATATATGGCTATTCTAGTTTGGTCACCAAGTTTTTGTGCCATTTTTGTTCTCATCACTCTTGTAACATGTTAGTTATGGTTCTCTTATATTATTTTTTTAACTTTTTGAGATTTTTTTTTATATAAATTCAATTTTTTCATGTTCGACTAATTAAAAATATTCTTTTCATCAAAATTTCAAATATCCACCGACTTTAGTTATATACATATCATATTAAATTATGTGAACTGTCTAATCTGAAGAATTTTATTTCGACAATTTTTTTCTACCTTGCTTAGGTGGCATAGGAGATACCAACTTGAGTTCAACACAAATGGACAATGTTGCTTGAGTTTCTTTTAAGTCCTACCCTCCTTCGAGAAAGACAGAGTTGCTTGAGTTGGTGCACTCTGATTTATGTGGTCCAATGAAGACAAAGACATTAGGTGGTGCACTCTACTTTGTCACTTTCATTGATGATTGCTCGAGAAAACTTTGGGTCTATGTCTTGAAGACTAAAGACCAAGTGTTAGGTGTCTTCAAGCAGTTTCAGGCTTCAGTTGAAAGAGAAACTGGAAAGAAACTGAAATGCATTCGTACTGATAATGGTGGTGAATATTGTGGACCATTTGACGAATACTGCAAGCATCAAGGTATTAGACACCAGAAGACTCCTCCCAAGACTCCTCAGCTTAATGGTTTGGCTGATAGGATGAACAGGACCTTGATGGAAAGAGTTAGATGTTTGCTTTCTGAAGCAAAGTTGCCGAACTCATTTTGGGGTGAGGCTTTATTGACCGCTGCACATGTTATTAATTTATCTCCTGCTATTGCTTTGCAAAGTGATGTACCAAATAGTGTTTGGTATGGAAAGGATGTTTCTTATGACCATCTGAGAGTCTTTGGTTGCAAAGCTTTTGTACATGTGCGGAAAGATGAGAGGTCAAAGTTAGATGCCAAGACAAGGCAATGCATCTTCATTGGATATGGCCTAGATGAATTTGGTTACAGGCTATATGATCCAATTGAAAAGAAACTTGTGAGAAGCCGTGATATTATTTTCATGGAGAATCAAACAATTAAAGATATTAACAAAGCGGAAATGGTAGAATCTTCAAGTTTTGATGATATAGTTCATCATGATGACGTTCCTCACACAAGTGTGCATGATGTTGTTGGGTTTGATAATCATGTATCAAATCAACATGTTGATGTTGATAATAACAATGATATTGTTATTGATGATCCTGTTGCTCATGAAGTTGTGGACGAATCAAATATTCCGCTTTGGAGGTCCACAAGACAGCGATTTCCTTCCTCCCGTTATTCACCCAATGAGTATGTGTTACTCACTGACGGGGGAGAACCTGAATGTTATGAGGAGGCCATGGAAGATAAGCACAAGGATCAATGGATTGAAGCCATGCAAGATGAGATGAAGTCTTTGCATGAGAACCAAACTTATGAGTTGGTAAAATTGCCCAAGGGCATGAGAGCTTTGAAGAACAAGTGGGTGTTCAAATTTAAAGTTGAAGAACACAACTTGAAGCCCAGGTACAAAGCTAGATTGATTGTTAAGGGATTCGGTCAAAGGAAGGGTATTGACTTTGACGAAATATTTTCTCCTGTTGTGAAAATGTCCTCGATTCGCACAGTTCTAGGTTTGGCTGCTAGTCTTAATTTAGAGATTGAGCAAATGGATGTGAAGACGGCTTTCCTTCACGGTGACCTAGAAGAAGAGATTTATATGGAACAACCTGAGGGCTTCAAAGTAGAAGGTAAAGAAAATTTTGTGTGCAAACTCAAAAAGAGTCTTTATGGCCTAAAACAAGCTCCTAGACAGTGGTACAAGAAGTTTGAATCTGTTATAGGGGAGCAAGGCTATAAGAAGACTTCTTCAGATCATTGCATATTTGTACAAAAAATTTCTGACAATGATTTTATCATCCTCCTGTTGTATGTGGATGATATGTTGATTGTGGGCAAGAATACTTCCAAGATTGACGAGCTGAAGAAAGAGTTGTGTAAGTCTTTTTCTATGAAAGACTTGGGTCATGCCAAGCAAATTTTGGGCATGAGAATTACTCGTCTTAGAGATAAAAGAAAGATTTATTTGTCCCAGAAGAAGTACATTGAACGTGTACTGGAGCGCTTCAATATGAAGAATGGTAAGCCTGTTAGTACACCTCTTGCTGGTCATATGAAGTTGAGCAAGAAGATGTGTCCTACAGCTAGGGAGGAAAAAGAGAACATGGCCAAAGTTCCATATTCCTCCGTCGTCGGAAGTCTAATGTATGCAATGGTGTGCACTAGACCTGATATTGCTCACGCAGTTGGTGTTGTCAGCAGATTTCTCGAAAATCCAGGAAAAGAGCATTGGGAAGCTGTGAAGTGGATACTCAGGTATCTTAGAGGAAGCTCAGATGAATGCTTGTGTTTTGGAGCATCAAATCCAATCTTGAAAGGCTATACAGATTCTGATATGGCAGGTGACCTTGATAACAGAAAATCCACTACTGATATTTGTTTACTTTTTCAGGGGGAGCTATATCATGGCAGTCAAAGTTGCAGAAGTGTGTTGCACTATCTACAACTGAAGCTGAGTATATTGCGGCTACTGAAGCCGGCAAGGAGATGATATGGCTAAAGCGATTTCTTCAAGAGCTTGGTTTGAATCAGATGGAGTATATTGTCTATTGTGACAGTCAAAGTGCAATAGACTTGAGCAAGAACTCCATGTACCATGCAAGAACAAAACACATCGACGTCAGATATCATTGGATTCGTGAGGAAGTGGAGAGTGAATCATTTCACGTCAAAAAGATCCACACAAGTGAAAATCCTGCAGATATGCTGACCAAGACGATACCAAAAGACAAGTTTGATTTATGCAAAGAACTTGTGGGTATGAGCTCTCTCTAAAGAAGATGAAGATACCTTCTTCCAGTAAATGGGACTGGAGGGGGAGATTTGTTGAATCCATCCCATTTTTGGTCAACTTTAGCTATTCAATTGGTATAAGTAATTGTTAAAAAGGAATAGTGACAAGAGTTGAAAATTAAGACTTGGTGGTTGGCAAATTGGTAAGATTTGCAACTCATTTTTGACTTTGCTATATTTACCTATGTCATTAGTGACATAGGCATGGTTTTATCCTTCTATAAATAGAGCATTCTTGCTCATTTGTAGAACACACCAAGTTAGAGAGAAAAACCATTTTGAGAGCAAAGTGAGGTATTCCATAGACTATACAAGAAAATAGTCTGTGAAGAAAAATAGAGTGTGAGCGATATTTTAGTAAGACGGAAACCAAAAGAGTGTTGTTCCTTTTGAGTGTGTAGTAGTCACTTTGAGTATTGTATTCGTGACTACACAGTGTAAAATTCCTTACTATAGTAATATCAGTTGCTCCTCTTGGCCCGTGGTTTTTTCCCTTATTCAGAAGGATTTCCACGTAAAATTCTTGGTGTCGTTATTTTCCCATTTTATTTCCATTACTTTTACCATATATATTTTTGTGCTTGTCCGCGTTTTTCCCAACAAATTGGTATCAGAGCCCAGGTTGTCAACAAGTCTCAGCCCACCGGGAGAAACTGGGTTGTCGCTCTCTCCAGCCCAAGGCCCGATGTGTGAAGGGGGAGATTGTTGGGTTATCCCACATCGGAAGTGGAAGGGGCTGGTGGTCAATTTATAAGTGTGAGGGAAAGCCTCAACCTTTGAGCTAGCTTTTGGGTTGAAAAGGCCCAAGACCACCCAACAGACAATACTATAGATGATGGAAGACTGAATTCATTAAATAATTTGGATTATGATTATCAATGTTCATCAAATTTAGGACCATGTAATTATTCATATTGTGATGAAGCTTGTTGTTATAGGGAATGTAATAATTATTATAGTGGATTTAACCCACATCCAATATGTGAGGATCAAGGACCTAGGTATAAGTATAAATTATGTATTTGTTGGCATGATTGTTAAAAAATAATAATAGAGATGTTATATCATATAATAATAATACTTAACTTGGATATATATATATATATATATATATATATATATATATAATGAATTTATAGAATAAAGAACTTGTAATTTTGATGTTGTGTGAGTTTTTTTGTTTGTTTGTTTGTATGTTAAACAATTACAGACGTCTTTTATCGAGTAAAGGTTCATGAATTACGATAATGCTTTGAGAAACAATCATAAACTTCTTTGTTTGAATGATTTTTACGGCTACTAACTTTTTATATTATATTTCAAAAAGAATAATCAAACAACAACACTACTTCCAAAGCTATAAAAAATAATTTTTATATTTCGGATTTACTTAAAATGGTGAGAATATGAGCATTTTTTTTCTGTCTTTGCCCTAAAAAGGAATGTCCTTGATAAAAAAACAACCAATTTATCATTATTTATGCCTTGTAAAAGTATGTTAATGGTATTAAATTAATGTATTCCTAATATAAGGAAAACAAAATTGGAATTTAGAAAAAAATATATGGTAAAAGGTACAATGAGGTTATCACTATTAAGTGTGTAAATTTTTTATCTAAACTATCAGTATATATTTATTAAAACACATCTCAATTAACAATTGTTCATAGCTAAAATTTACAAAATTTAAATTTTAAATCTTCTCGAACTTAGTCAACTATATCTAGTTAACCTTAAAAGAAAAAAAAAAGTTGTAAAGAGTCCTAATAAATTCAATTTGATGAGTAAGGGCAACTTACTTAGTCAACAACATCATTCAATTAAAAGAGAAATAAATCTAATAAAAAACAATTATAAGCAATTTTTAATTAATTCCATATTATCTACTTGTTTGAATTTTGGGATCCCTTGAATTTTCATCCCTATATAAAACCTTCAAAGACATTTTTATATGAATACATAATATTTAAAATGAGGAATTTATGTAAATTATAGATCAATAATTTTCCTCAAGATTCATATATATGGCTAATCTAATTTGGTACCCAAGTTTTTCTGTCATTTTTGTTCTTACTCTTGTAACAGGTTAGTTGGTATGAGAAAATTATTTATATAAAAATGAATCGCGTCTTTTTTCATATGCGATTAGAAAATATAAAAATATTATTATTTTTTCATTAATAATTATTGATAATGAATTTTTTAATTAGAATTATCAAACATCTATTAATTCTGATTATACCATATTAAATTGTCCAAACACTCTCATCTAATAATTTTTTCTTTAACTTATTTTTTATTTTTCTCCCTTAGTTAGGAGTGCATCACACCCTCTTTCTCATTATTTTTTCGCGAGCCAAACATTAAAAAAATATTCATTTCACTAAAATCATTTGAAACTGTATATCCTGTTTTAAAAAAAATTATTCCGTCTTTTTTTCTAATGTTATTTTTTTTTAACCTTGCTTAGGTGGCATGGGAGATACCAACTTGGTTCCAACAAAAATGGAGAATATTATGAGTGGTGGAGATGATTTTGATTATGATTATCAATGTTCAGCAAATTTGGGTCCATGTAATTATAAATATTGTGATGAAGCTTGTTGTTATAGGGAATGTAATAATTATTATAGTGGACTTCACCCAAAGCCAATGTGTGAGGATTGGGGACCTAGGTATAAGTATAAATTATGTATTTGTTGGCATGATTGTTATAAAAATTAATACAAATCTTATATTATATAAATAATACTTAATTTGGATATATATATATATATATTCAAAGAATTGAGAATAATGGACTCGTAATTTTAATGTAGTTTATTTAATAACTTATATCAGGATGATGTTATTTTGATTTTATATTGAGCTTAGATAATAATTTTAAAATAGTTTACTTCTTTCACGACGAGAGAACCGCGTCCGCATCAGTCGAAGTGGTGGTTAATGTTCTTTAAATAAAGCTCCGTTGAACCCCTACTTGAAAGGGAGAATAGCGAAGTTGTTGTACAGCCTGTGTGCGATTCATCAGGTGCAATCAGCAATGCCCCTACTCCGTACCCATTTTGATTAGTCGTGCCATCAAAGTCAAATTAGCTAGCCTTAGGGGCGGAATCTATTCTAAAATACAAAAATGAACGAGTTACTAGAAGCTGTCGCGCCTTTTGTGACAGGTTTACAAGAAACTTTGAGCGGGAGAGTCAAAGCCAAAAATATGATGAATAGAAGGAAAGGAGATCAGAAAGATAGGCGAACGACTTGACTATAGTATAGGTCGGATGTTTCCGTGAGCAGTAAGCAGCAGATCTCCCCTTATTTTGGGAAAGTCATTTGTGGGTCTGGACCCGATTTTTTTTTTCAATTTTTAGAAGAATGGGAAATTTTTCTCGCATACTTCGGTCTTTTAAGTCTTAGATACTGCAACGGACGTTCTTGGTTGAATGTACCATCAGTCTTAAGACTTGATAGTACAGTCATAGCCCAAATATGGACGGGATGCCGACAGGGAGAGTGGAAAGCCTTAGTGGGATCATCGAAACACACAAAACATATTATTATGACTTTATGAAAAAAAAATTGTGCGATCGAAAGATCTCCTAAGTTTTTCCCGATCAAACGTATCAAAATGTCCGATTCTTACACCTCATAAATAGGATCTCTACTCTCTAGGTCTCTTTCATGTTTCCCTTACTTGCTAAAGTATCATTTTAACCCTATTTAGTAATATATTTAAAAAAATCTCTCAAAACTTTAGTTTTTAGTACTATGAAATATAATAAAACTACTCCATATTATTTGATTGGTTTTTTGATCGATTGGTTTATTTTTGAAAAAATGACTAGAGTTTTGATCAAGTTCCTTGAAATTATTTTTAAATAATCGATCAAATATGATTGGTTATCCTGGAAATATTTTTTTGAATACTTAAACGATCAAAGTTGGAATTATAGCGCAAAACAAACTGAGAGTGATTGATTTTCACGACAACAACAACTTGTTCAACATAGTCTTGCAAATAGAACTTTGGAAAGGGTAAAATGTATATACAATCTTACTATTATTTATGTGAAGATAGAAAAATTATTTTTGAGAAAACCTTAATAATCAATATTACAATTAGCAAAGCTAATAGAAAAGAAAGATTACGAAACTAAAAAGGAAATATTAAATCATAAGGAAAAGCATTACAAGAGAATCATAACAACAATCAACGATAACCGAAGCACATGAAATAACATAGATGAAAAGATAAGAAACCACGAAAATAATATGTTGCTGCTACTATTACTGTTCGAGATCAAACCAATTAAGTCAATTTGTTCTTACGTAAAAACAATTCAATAGATTTTCGTCATATTTTTAATAATATTCTTCTAATAGTCATTACTTTTTAAATTCATATTGTCATACTTAAATAAACTAGTTTTTTTGAAAATATTATATTTAAAAGACCAAAATACACATAAATAAACAATTTTGGCTTAAAAACTTGTCCTCAAATATTTTATGTTATTATTATTATTATAAAAAAAGGAAAAGTTAAAAACAAATAAGCTTAAAAAAAAACAATTCACTTTGAAATATACCTTTACCTTCTTTTTTCCTCTAAATTCATTTTTTTTCACACACTCACTGTGTGCTCATCGGAATCCGCCATGGATGACGAAAACGAGAGCTCCAAATCAACCGGACTCAAAAATTCAAATCTAGAAGAAGACAAAATCAGCAACAAAATCGAAAATTCCTCCGTAAACAACGACGACAACGATGACGATAGAGTAATTGACGGTAGCAGTGGAGCTGAGAGTTTACGAGAATCGAAGACGGAAGCTTTAATTTCAGAAACCCTAGCTCATCCTAATGTAGAATCATCCGTACGAATTGAAATTGATGGACAATCCGAATTCGATTCAGAGTTTTCTCCCTCTTACCAACTTTCTGGTACTATTCAATGCCGTTTAATTCGTTCTTATGCTTTTAATTGTTTGTTTGTGAAATTGAGTATGTTCAGTAGTTCATGTTTCATTTTTTATTATCAATTTCTGTACATTTGAACCATTTTTTTTATAATCTTGTATCCCTGTAACGACTCTACTAATTCCACGAGATATCTGTTACCTTACACGAGCGTATTAGATAACTTGGTGCACCAATGGTTGATTATATGAGAAAAAAATACAATTTATGTGACATGATATTGTTTTTTAGTAGGTTCTATTGAAAAGGACACATTTTTATTATTTAGTGACAATTTAGTGTTAATATATATTTTCATCCTTAGTGAGAGTTTCAAAAGTGTTCTTTTTTAAATTTCGTGTCAACGATCAAGTTTAATAGCATCGCATAAATTGGGATGAAGAAAGTAGTAGTATTTTGTCTCTGCTGGGAATTGAACGTGAGATCTTACGATGCTTAACGTCTTCATTGACGGCTAAGCCACATACTTGGGTGCTATACATTTGAATTTTGTTTCCTGTTTTATGTGTATATAAGCGTAGAATGTAGAGTTGTTGGTCAAAAGCATACCGGAAGTATTATGACTAGTTTCCTAACTAAAACTATTAGGTTCACTTTCTCATTCGACCTATCACCAATTGTTCACACACGTGTTATGATAAATAGTTGATGATTGTTCAAATAGAAAAAGAAAACACCTCAATTATCATTTGCGAGTCTCATAGTCGAGGTGTGTTTTATGCTAACGGACATACACGTGTCGTAATCTTATTCACCGGCTCGACATTTATAAAATATTAGATCGATAGAGAAGATTGTGCCACGTGTCCCTATTTAGTTTTCTGTTAGAGTGAAGGGCATATATGCTCTAGTTTTTGAATGACATGGGAACTAATGCCCCAAAAGTATGACGGAGGATATATATATACCATTTACGATAGTTCGGGGTATTTTTGTCTTTTTTTCCCTTAATAGATACTTGGTCGTAGTTTACCTAGAAAAAGTGAACACCGAATAGTTCATATAGGGAATTTGCAAAAATATCTTCAGGTGTATTTGGCCATTATATCTAGTAGGTAAGTCCTTTTGATTTTATTGTTTTGTGTAAGATAGATTATGATCATGAGTTTTCCTTATAAAAAATAAATAAATTATGATCATGAGTTTTATGAGTTTTTAAGTAGAAAAAGGGAATAAGTTATACTTGAGGTGTGTTTTGACAAATAGTCGTGAATAGATCAGGTACGAAAACTGAACATCTAATAGTTCATATAGGAAACTTGCAAAAATGTGATACTTCATGTGTATTTTTGACCATTATATCTGGAATGTAAGTCCGTTTGAGTTGTATATGCATGCTTAATTGTCTACGAAAATTCTGTAATTATTGTGTTGAATAATCTGGCAGAAGTACCAGTGGAATATGAACTGCCCTCGTTTGGTTTCTCGGAGAAAATCAAGGTATGCAGTTTCTTTCTTTTGACTTGATATTTAATTTTGTTATGATAGTTTATCTATTTCGAGATGTGGGAGATGGTTGAGTGGATTCAATGTGGTAACATATTCTTATTATATTGTAGAGGGAGCGTACACACTACCCTCCCTGGAACCCACTTATGGGATTAGAGTGGTTATGTTGTTGTATTAATATTTAGTTTTTCAATTATCTTGTTATTATAATCATAGGTGTCAATGTATCTGACTAGTACTTACTCAAAAAAGAAAAAACAAGTAGTGTATTTGAATGGTAGCACAGAGATACTGAGGTAATTTACAATAGGGGTGGACAACATGCGCAATTAGAAAATTCAAGGTGATTGCTCTGTCACTATTTGGAGTTTTGGACCGGAGAGCTCGCTGCTTTTGTTTAGTAGATATGTACAAGATTAATTAGAATACAAAAGTTAAATTCTGCTAAAGCTGAAACTTAAGTGTCAGTATAAATCGAGCCAAAAATTTCTGCAATATAAATCACTGAGATTTCTGGAGTTGATGTGGTAAACAGGGTGCATGATCATCGTTCTACAAGATTCTATGCACATTCCATGTTGCATATACAAAGTTATTCTGAAGATTTAGAAGTTCTTGTTTATCCTCATTTGCGTTTTATGAAGCATGTGGCAAAGTAGTTTTGCCTTAAAAGATCAAGTTAGGTAGGAGTTGAAAATGGAGTAGAGTGACCTCGTCCACCTCCTTATTCATGATGGTTGATATTGGGAAGCGTTAGTAGGTGATGGGCAGTCTGTAGGAATACGTTGAGCTGATGTGTGGCAGGAGCTTGAGATATCACACACGGTGATGGGTATTGTAACTGTAAATTTAGACGTTTTCTCTGAGAGAGCTATATAAGCGTCTGATGTAAATATAGTAACCCCATTATATTTATGAAGCCTCTAAGATCAGTGTTTTGAGAAGCGAGAAGCAGAAAAAAGCAACGAGGGCTCGCTTCGCAGAAGCGAGATTCGCTTCACGCTTTTTAAAATAAAGCGATATTTAGTATAAAAATAGAAAAAATATTAAATAACTGAATAGAGGTAATATATTCTTAGATTAGAAGAAAATAGATAGTCAATAATACTCATAAGTCATAACATATAAAGCAAAAAAATCAAAAACATAATTAAATCACAAAGAATCAAACTCCTATTCTTCAACAAGATCCTCAAACTCTTCAAAATGCAGCAAGAAAAATATAAAAAAGCACCCAGCAGCAACCAAAAAAAAAACAGTAGCAGATCGCAGCAGCTTCGTAGAGAAGAATAGAAGAAGAAGAAGAAGAGGAAGAAACTTACAGCAGCTTGGCAGCAACCAACCAAAAAGAGTCTGAAGAAGAGAAGAAGAAGAGAACTTACATAAAAAAAGTCTGAAGAAGAGAAGCAGTCGCAGCTGTGAGTGAAGTCGCGAAAGACGGAAAGAGTATGTAAAGTCGCATATCTTTCAGAAAAAAAAAAAAAAAACTTACAATTTTTTTTAAAAAAAAAAACCCTAATTGGCGATTTTTATGCTTTATCACGCTTTCGCTTTTCTGGCGCTTCTCGCTTCTACAGTAGAAGCGGACGCCTTTTCAATATCGCCTCGCCTCAGGAGCTAAAAGCGCAAGAGCATCGCCTCGCTCTAAGCGCGCTTTTCACAACACTGTCTAAGACATACGGAAAGTCTTAAATGCACGAGATAAGATAACTCAGAGATGATGGCCTAGGCTCGAACTTGTGACTTAACCGGGGTGGGGGTTGGTGGAAAGGGGACTATATCATTACTATATCAGTGTGAGGCGTAGTTGTTTCGTGCATTAGATTTTGTTTCCTAAATGAGCAATGAAGTGGGTGCAAACCTTGGAGACCATGCTTAAAATACCAATAGAGACAAAAAAACACTAGGTGTCTTCCCATCTGTCTGAGCCTTAGGGTTATAGTTATCCAGTACTTGTGTTGGTGGAAAATACTCAAGTAGCAGGTACCTCGTGAGGAATCATCATGATCCTTTAGTTTTGGATAAATTGAAAGCAAATGCAAGAAACCTTAACAATTGTCATATGGTGACCATCACATGGCCACTCTAATTCATAATATCTCATATTGCAACATTATTTTTGACGTGATGCTATAAATAATTAATAGTCAAATTATGTTTGTCGGTTAATACATTGCGTATTCCAGAGAATCTGGTTTCGACTTTTCTGTGTATAATAATGTTTTACTTTTTACTGAAAAGTTAATTCAGACAATTGCTGGAACTGGATATGTATATTTGTGGGATGGAACAAATGAGTCATTTCATGTTGTATGCAGGATAGAATTAGTGTTACGAAACCTGGAACTTTGAATGCTCAAGCACTAACAGAACATCAACAACGTTCCTGATGCATCATCCTCATTGGAGCTGTCCTCTTTATCTGTTGCACAGTCCATTTCATCAGTGCCAAGCGCAACTCTAGCAGAAAGACGATCAGCAGCAGCAGTAAACTGTAGTACAGGAGAAGTGGTTAAGCAGAGTTCTGACGCCCAGGTTCTACCTCTTGTACCAGCTCTAAAGACACCAACTCGCGATGGGTACAATTGGCGGAAGTATGGTCAAAAGCAAGTTAAAAGTCCTCAAGGTTCTCGGAGTTATTACCGATGCACTTATTCTGAGTGTTGTGCCAAGAAGATTGAGTGCTCTGATCACACTAATCGTGTTATGGAGATTATTTATCGAAGTCAACACAATCATGATCCACCCCAAGAGTAAATTGCTCAAGGGAAAGCAAGTCTACATTATTGTCTTCACCTACCAATGGCAAAAGTATAATAGCTCATCCAAGTAGAAATTCTATTGAGACCGTAGTATCCTCCTTAAAAGAAAATTTGCAAGAAAGTTTACCAATTGCTGAGACAGCAAATCAGGATTCCGGTGGGTCTGACACTGACACTGAAATCACTATTAGAGAGGAGCACAGTGACGAGGCTGGACAAAAGAAGAGGCAAGTTCACTTTGTGTATTCAATTTTAGTTATTTTATTTTTCTCCTCTACAAAAGTTCAAAACCATATGATTGATCACAATTTCACCTATGATTTCCAGGTCGAGGAAAAGTGACACAAGTTGTTCAGAATCTGTTCCTAAACCTGGAAAGAAACCCAAGCTTGTGGTGCATGCTGCTTGTGATGTAGGAATCTCAAGTGATGGCTACAGATGGCGAAAGTATGGACAAAAAATGGTGAAGGGAAATCCCCATCCAAGGTACTGTATTATTTTATGCCGTACACTTGATAATTCGTTTGATTGTTCTGCCTGCCTTACGCTGAAATTATAAGAACCAGAAGGGAGTGATGTCACATTAAACACATTTCTTGTATCATACTGGAGGTTTTTTTTCTATTTTCTCCGCTTTGTTTCCTTTTGTTTGGATTGTGCTGATGGATGAGAGTTCTATTCTTCATGCACCCTATTCTGCTCTGTGAAACTAAATTGCTCGGACTCTCAAAAATGTCGATGGGTGCATGAGGGATACTCCAAAAGTAGTGCATTTTCAGAGAATCCAACACGGGTACAGCAGCATTTTTGGAGACTCCGAGCAACATAGTTGTTAAATGCTATGGATGAG
>CM040624.1:631865-642927 GCA_022817965.1 Solanum lycopersicoides
TTCCTTCTTATATCTATTATTTGATTGATATTATCTGATTATCTCATCTAAAATTCAAAACTATTAAAAAATGTATAACAATTTTAATTATTTTTTTCAGATATTGAGGCTGTGGAAAATGAAATTTGTGAGGTATTTAGTGGCACATTTAGAGGGCAATGCTATGTATCATCTCATTGTGAAACAAATTGCAACAAAGAAGGATATCCCTCTGGACAATGTGAATGGAGGGGAACTAATTGGGATTTGCTTGCATGTGTCAATATCTTTGTTGAGTGAACAATTATTTTCGAGTTCGAGCTTCTAAAAATTAAAAAAAAAGTTATTTAAATAATTTAGTACATATAATTATTTGGGTAAAATAGTCTAAAGAATATTATTATTTGTTATCGGAGTAGAGCCGTCAAAGAAAGGACTAGCCCACTCCAGCCTTTCTAGGGTTGGGTTGGGTTGAGTTGAACATTCAGGCTCTTTTGAATGAAGGGTCAGCCCGCCCTACACCTTCAAATTCCTTGGCCCTAGGCTTGGGCCGGACCGATCCGTTTTAACCGCTCTAAACAGGAGGGAGGAGTTGTTTTGCCCGTCGTGCAAATTTTTTGTGCCACTTGTCACTCCATCGATACTGAGTTGGCGAAATTAAGCTTTCCACATAGACAAGGGCGCTAGATATCATACAATTCGAATCTCCTTCGATAAGAATATAATTATCATACTTTAGATATACAACAACTTTGCAACGTTCATATTGTAGAGTCAATAATGATTCTTTATGCACCAAAAGAGGTGCTTCCAATCCATGAAAAAAACTAGTGAAAAAATATAAAAATGTCCATGATTTCTTCTCACCATATTCCTTCATAACCAATATCTCAACATGATCCTCATCATAATCCACACGACTTATGCAAAGACATTCATTCAAAACCCCTAAACCAACTATAGGTTTTTTTTCATTAGGAATCGGAAACATATCAAACTTTTCAGAGATAGGATCAAAATATATTACAATCATATCTTCATCATTATCATCAGCATCATCAGCATCGTTATCAACATTATATTTTTTGTTCTTTACTCTATAATGAAGTCGACCATGCAATGTAATTCCATCACGAATGGAACTAATATTATAAGGAAATTTGAGTATCCTCCACTCTTTATCTTTTAAGACTAGCAATTATAACGAATTCAACACTACCTAAGTGATTGTACGTAAACATGAGAGCCTTGTAATCGTTCTTGGAGGAGTCGAAACTAAGTCCTCCTAGTGTAGTGAATTCATCTTTCCATGCAAGATAGTAAAGCTCAAGTACTTTGGTGCAACATCTAATGGCTGGATTCCACAAGTAAATATGTTCGTCTATATTAATCAGTATAAGACCATGACAAGAACCTAATATCATAAAATTATTTGTATGGCGTTTAGAAAACTCTCTCCTTTTCATCAAACAAGTACAATCTAGATCATCCACAGTCATGAGTTGTTGGTTTAACAAGGTAAATGAATGTCTAAAGCTCCATCGTTGGCTTTGCATTGAAACTTGACTATTATTACACATCGCTATAATTGTTCTTACTCCATATTGATTCGAGAGTTTGAAATTTGGGCTTGAAAACAAACTACATCATTGCTTAGAAACACATTTGAATCGTAATATCGAAATTTCCATTGTCAAGTTAGAAAAACATCATTGTATGGGATGACCATGGTTTATTATAATAGAATTATTATAAGTAATTTTTTAATAAAAAAATAATTATATTTTGTCTTTCTTTTAGTTCATTTCAAAACATTAAAGAATGTTTCTTTCCTTTTTATTAATTATAAATTTAACTTCCATGTGACATGTTTAAGGACACAAGATTAAAAAGTACTTTGATATATATATTAATTTAAGAAACGAGAGAGAATTGTTCAATGGTAAGCACCCCTCACTTCTAACCCGAAGGTTGCGAGTTCGAGTTACCAAGGGAGCAAAAGGGGTGGGAGCTCCTGAGAAGGGTAAAAAAAAAGTAAATTATTTTATGAAATTATTATGTTCATCTCTATAGACGGTTGGAAAAAAAAAAACTAAAACGATTGAAAAAATAAAAAAAAATCATTAAAAAGAAAGAAATAATTTTAGCAATAACATACTAAGAGAGATCCGACTAAGGGCCCTTCACGGGTAAGAGCTAAAATTATTTTATGAAATTATTATATTCATCTCTAATTATGCTTTTAATGTTTCTAAGGCCTAACCGATCCGGAAACAAAAAATTTCTATACTACCAAAGTTGGCGCTACAGTAAACCAACACTGCTATGAGGAAAATATACCTAACAATCGACAAGTTTGACTATTATGAATAATTGGTGTCCTATCTAATTCAACTCTTTGGAGGACAAGTTCGAAGAAGCAGGGAAGGAAATGTATATAAGTTTTGACAATAAGCGAAAATGTATTTTTGATGTACCTTTCGCTATATTTTTATAAACATTTCACATTTGTATTGTTCAGCTACCATAAGTTTTTGGGAACAAAATTAGCTGATACTGATTCTGAGACCCTCTAAACATGCTTTCTTCAAATTTATTGTCTCTTTGTTGAATAGGTCTAATCTAATAGATTTATGTGTTGAAGATGTGCATTTAATGTCTCCATTCGACACTCCATAAATGTTGAAGATGTGCATAACTTGTTAATTTTCATCATCAGTCTGCATTTCGCTCAATTTGGTCGTCCTATTTCATTCCGATAATGTTTGAAATTTGAGCTTGAAAGCAAACAACATCATTGCTCAGAAATAGTCTATGTTTTACAAAGTATAAATATTCTAAAGTTTTATTCTTCAAGTTCTAAAGTTTTTCAAAACATGTTTAAAGGCCACGAGATTCAACTTAAGGCATGCTAACAAGTCATAAATTAAATGTTCATACCAACATTGATATAAACACGTTTGGAACATAATTTTGAGTGCAAACTAATATTTCAAATAAAGAGTCTGAGTTGTTACAGATAAGTACTCTAATAAGATATAAGTCGTTCACTTTTTAAAAGACATACAAAAATATATATAGTTGTGTAGTCTCTTATTCTTTGTACTATGTATTACTAGGTCTAGATATACATAGTTTTATTTATTTTGTATCTTGTTATTTAGTTGTCATATTATTTTTACAATTTTGCTTTGATAACATTTCATTTAACCTGAGGATATATCGAAAACAACCTCTAGAGATTAGGATAAGATCATCGCATATCATATTTCACTTGTAAAATTTTGCAGCTTATTGTACGTTGTAAATAAAATTCATAGTAAAAGCTAAACACAAAATACAAAAAAACAAATGCATAATTTAACTTCATCTTATATATCGAAGAATACCTTGTTGCTGGCTCCTAGTAACTTAGCTAGAGGAATCAAAAGATCCATTTCAATGAGACAAAAAATATATATAAGAAGAATAGAAACAAGCCAAACGATGATTTTGAAAATACCAAGAACGAGATTTGTTTCTTATTTGATGTTCGATATCTGTATTGAAATTCAATTAATTCGAATTTGACCATTGCACAATTCATTTCTTGAGGGCGGCGCTCCCAACAAAATTATTTTCATTCCTAAGTACTCGAACCCCCGATACCTCTGAGTAAGAGTGAAGGAATCTCAATTATCCCATAACAATCCGAATAGTATTTTTTTCTTTAACATATTATTAATTCTGAATTTGACTTAATTAATTAATTAAGAACCCAACTTCTATTCTCCCTATAAATATCTTAATTCATTCCACTTAATCATATAACTCTTTGTCAAATTTTTTGATATATAATTAAAAGAGAAATTTTAATATGGCTAAGTATAATGTTTGCTTTACTAGGTTTCTGGTGATATTTTTTAGCCTAGTACTCCTCATTGCATCAACTGGTGAGTTTGAAAAAAAGAAGCAATAATTTTACTTTCATTCCAATAATTAATTTTATCATTATTATGTGTTGCACTATAAAAGAAAATTGGAATTATATACTAACCTATCGCTAATTTATTATTATATTGCTCGTAGCTAACAAAATATTTAATTATCCATCGATGAACAAAATTAGCAACAAATTCTATTGCTTAGAACAAGATTAGAATATCTTTAGGGGTCACTCAACATGAATTAGATGATATGTTTTTGGGCACTTTTTTTCAATGTTTTTACAGGATTCTCCGTAATGACTTGAGAGAATAATACATATAGCCTCATCATGGTCCACGTTATTTTTTTAATCATTTAGGAGCCACTTAACACGAGTTAGATGATTTTTTTCTTAGTTTTTTCGTGTGTAAGTCAATGAAATTTTTAGTGATATGTTTTTTGAGCATTTTTTTTTCAAAACTTTTACATGAACCTCCGTAATGATCTGTGGGAACAATACATATAGCCTCACCATGATCTACGTCACTTTTTTAGCATTTAGAGGTCACTCAACAGGAATTAGCGTGCTATTTTCTTAGTTTTTTTTTTGTGTGTGTAAATCAATGAATTTTTTGATAATACGATTTTCCAACACTTTTTTCCAAAATTTTACATGACCCTCCATAATGACCTGGATAACAATATGTATAGCCTCACATGGTCTGCACCATTTTTTTAGCATTTAGGGGCCACTCAACAGAAATTAAGCGATTTTCTCAATTTTTCGTATCCATTAGTCAATAAATTTTTCGTAGATATGATTTTTGACCATTTTCTTTCCAAATCTTTTCGAAACATATTTTTAATAATAATCATATTTTATCTTTTATCCTATTCAGTTTCTACATTTTATACCCCATATGTCCATATTAAGTAACTCTTATAAACTATTTCATTTTTAAAAAAAAAAGTCATATATCACATTTTTATGTCCAACACCTACTTATAATATTAATTTTTTTATTTTATTTTATTTATGCAGATGTTAATGGTATGAAGAATGGAATTTGCAAGAAATTTAGTGGAACATTTAGTGGACAATGCTATGAATCTGCTCATTGTGAGGAAACATGTGTAAAGGAAGGATCTCCCTCTGGAGAATGTGAATGGAAAGGTGTTCATTGGGGATATGTTTGCATGTGTCAATATTTTTGTTGAAAAAAAATACTATATAATATATGAAAATCATCAAATAATAATGTTGATCAAAATCAAATATAATATATGTATAAGAAAAAAACCTGTTTATATTTCATTATAATAAAACAGGGTGAATAATACTTTGTGTTTGTTCATGATTAAAGAATAAAGGTGTATCTAGTTTTGTGTGTGTATGTATACTATATGTAGTTCTATTATAAAATATACTCTTTTTGTTTTAATTTATGAGTTTTATGTACTTTTCTTTTTAGACTATTTTTAAAAGAAAAATTAACATCGTTGGTTAGATTTAACAACTTTTTTAAATATCATAATACAATATTTATATTATATTGTCTTACTTGCGGTGTCCATACTGATATTTTTGTGGAAGTTAGATTTTATGTTTTCTTCTTTTTATATTTACCTTTTGGATTTAAATCTACGAGGTTTCATCCCAAACTTTCCGCCACCTTAAAGTCTCGCGACAATTCTTTTGAAGGTTATGAAAGGATGAGATTTAATCAATATGATTTCGAAGCTTCTTTCGTAATTCTCAAAACTTCTTTGTAATGACTCTCTTACTTGCTACATAAACTTGTAATTTATTCAATCAATCAAAAGATGAGTACTAGATGAACTTGAATCACCTTCTATTATCAGATGCGATAATGCAATCTGATCATATGTTAAAGTTCATTGATAATACATATAACAAAAATAAATTATATATGTATATAACTTAAATTCATATTTTATTGCATGAATATTGGCAATAACAAGCAAATCCCCATCTAAGTCCACCCCAATCACAAACTCCATTCGAATATCCCTCACTAAAACATTTTGTGGCACAAAGTGCATCATCATAACATTGTCCACTATATGTAGAACTCAACTTTTGGCACCCCAAAATTGCACCCACAAAAGGAAAATGGCCTGCAAAATTGAAGAAAAATAAAAATAAAAATTTATTTTTAGTACTTTAGTAAATTAATAAATGAATAAATAATATACGTCTTTTCAAATAATTGAGATTGTCACATAGTTCGACATACTTTTAAAAATATACGTATGTCATTTTTACTGACTTGAATACTTTTAGATAAGTTGATCACATAAACGTTATACTTGAATGAAAAGATCAAAATTATGGTAACAAAAGATTTGCTTTCATTTTTTAAAACTCACCATTTGACACAATGAGTACACTGAAAAGTATGACCAAAAACTTAAAGAAGCAAACTTGAGATTCACTCATATTTCAAATTTCTCCTTATATCAAATTGGAAAAAGTTTTAAATGAATTGAAAATAATAACAAATATTTATAAGGAGAGAAAAAAAAAAGTTGGTTACTTAATTAATTCAAAGTAATTAGATTTAGTTTTTAAAGATATACAATGTTCTTGGTATCTTCAAAATCACCATTAAACAAATCGTTTGAGTTGTTTCCATCCTTTGTTATGTTTGTCTCATAGTAATATTGCAAGATTCTTGAACACTATGTTTGGATGGTTGTTACGTATTATTAAAGATATAATTGAGTAAATAAAAGTGTATGGTGATCTCTAATAATTTGAACTTTGAGATAATATAACCACACACCACAACATGCGTGAATCGTGATAGATTTAATTCGAGTCTCATCGCCATTCATTATTAAAAAGAATTTTCATACGCTTGACTTATGTAATTTAAAAGAATCAAATTCTCACGTGACAGAACTTACTAAAGACATAATCAAAAGTATGATCTCTTCAACAATTTAAACTCTAAGATCATGAGATAGTCATGTTAAGTCGGTAGAATGAGAAAAAATTGAACTTAAAATCCTTTCCTCATGAGCATACTATCGAGATTGAGTTAGAATCAGAATTCATTTCTTTTACGATTGCACACTTCAACATATAGCAAAACTACAAAATAGATGAAGATGTCTCTTATACATTGAATTATTTATTTTCAATATCATACAATAGAAGTAACATCAAGAACACTTATTCAATTACACAACACTTCTTTTCTTATTTTGCACTCAATTAAAACATTATTTATTCATCTCAATTAAAACTCTCTTTATCTTATTATATTTTATATATATAATAACAAGACTAAGCTTTTTTATTTTCTTATATGTATACATTTTGATGATGATTTCAATTTCACTCAACATAAATATTCACACATACAAACAAATCCCCAATGTATTCCTTTCCCACTCACACTCTCCTGTTGAACTTCCTTCTTTAATGCATGTTTCCTCACAATGAGATGACACATAGCATTGACCACTAAATGTTGAACTAAATTGTTAGCAAATTCCATCCTTCACACCTTCAATATCTACATCAAACATAAAATTCATTACATCGTCAGTCTCAATTTATGTGATATTATTTATGTAAATACAAAATTTAAAAAAGAAACAAAGGCGTTTGAAAACATGTGGTTCACACTAGAGTATTTTAAAGTTTGTAGAAATAAGTTTAAATTTCATTACTAGAAAATTGCTAATTTTCGACTGATGTCTCTATGGAATTTAGTGAGATTCTCGATCAAAATTTTATTGAAAATATTATTAATGAACCAAATTTTGATGAATTACTTAGGAGATAACGATATGCTGATAATATAATTTTAAATGAGATATTGATTACACAATTCAACATATTATAAAAGCAGATAAAAACTAATTTTTTTTCAAATCGCGTCGCTACACATTATTAAAAATAATAATTCAAATGTATATGAAAAAAAACATGTTGTAGACCTAACATAAATAATAAAAATACAGAACTCTAGCGGTTTATGCGTTTAGATGAAACATTTGCTCCAAAATTATTTTATTTTTTTAACTCACCATATGACACAAGGAGGAGTACACAAAAAAAGTGTAACTAGAAACCTAGAGAAGCAAATATGGAATTTAGCCATATTCAAACTACTTCTTAATTATTTCTACTTAATTTAAATAGCAAAGAGTTCTATGAAAATTGGAATAAAATGGCAGATATTTATGGGAATTAATTGGATTCTTAATCAATTCAAAATTAGAATTAATTAAATAGTTGATTCTAGAAGCAACATTCTTGGAATCTTAATTCCAAAATCAACATGAAAAATATCGAAAAAAAATAATTGTTTGAGCTGTTTTCGTCTTTGTTTTATTAATTTGTAATTTTCTGTCTCATAATAATGAAATATTAATCTTGATTCCTTTAAGCAACAAGAATATATCCAATAAGCTATTATTTAGATATCTATATTTTAAATTTAAATTATATATGTTGGATCTGTAAATAATTTTTTTGTAGGACTATCGATTATGAATTTAACAAGTGATAGCTTAGTTAATTATTATTTTTACCATATGACCGATTAATATATTTTTTAATCTTTTTGTGTTAATACTTTTTTACACGATCAGTATAGTAATTTTAGTGCTTGTATTGACCTATATCATAAAAGAGAGGGAAAAGGGTCAAAAATACCCTTCAACTTTGATTTATGTTTAAATTTACCCTCGCCGTTAAAATAAAGTTAATTTTACCCCTCACCGTTAAAATAAAGTTAATTTTACTCCTCCTGTTACTAATTTCACCAAATTTACCCCTCATTAGACGGATTGACCCAAATTGACCCGAATTTTAAAAATAAAACTCTATTCCTTATTTTAACCCATTAACCCGACCCCATTTAAACCCCATTCTCCCAAATCTCCTATACCCATTTAGCCATTCTCCCAAATCTCCTATACTCATTTAGCCATTCTCCCAAGTCTCCATTAAACATGTCAAAGAGGTAAATTCGAGTCAATTTGGGTCAATCCGTCTAATGAGGGGTAAATTTGGTGAAATTAGTAACAGGAGGGGTAAAATTAACTTTATTTTAACGGCGAGGGGTAAAATTAACTTTATTTTAATGGCGAGGGGTAAAATTAACTTTATTTTAATGGCGAGGGTAAATTTAAACAATAAATCAAAGTTGAGGGGTATTTTTTACCCTTTTCCCTAAAAGAGATGAATCCAAATTAAGATTATTTATTTGTATAGACTATCAATAAATTTTAACATGTTATATCAGATTAGTTAATTATCATTTTTATCAAATTATTATCTCGTATTTAATTATCAATAATTTATCTATAATTATCGTACGATCTTATCGTGTGAATTATTTTTTATATTGTGAATGCATAACTTGAAATTTACGTATGTGTTTTTTATTTTTTTATGTTTTGCTTTTGGACTTTTATGTATGTTGGAATTGATAATTTTCAAAACCAAATCGAGGTAAATATTGGTATATAGTGAATATAACAACCAATACTAACAAAAAGAAAAGTCAAGTGATTAAGAAAAAGTTGAACAAAAAAAAATAAAAATTGTCATGACTTTATCTCTTATTTATCAAAGTAAATTTGTTGTCTTCATTGGTGATTTTGAAGATACCAAGAATTAATATTGCTTCTTGAATAAATATAATTTATCAATTATTGATACCCAAATTTATGTATTGTCCCTATAAATATATGTTGTTAGTGTGTGTGAAGATACACCTAGCTAATTGTTATAATAAATTAAACTTCTTGTTAATTATTTCATATAGAAAAAAGAAATCAAAATTGAAAATGGATGAATATTATGTTTGTTATTCTAGGTTTCTTGTGATACTTCTTTGCTTGTTCCTCATTGCTTCAAATGGTTAGTAATAAAAAAATATTTAAGTATAAATATATACTGATTGTTTAAAGAATTTTTTATACTATTATTATAATTTAACTTGTTATAACAAATAATTACATATTTTTCTTACTATTGTGTTAGGTGCATTGCCATGCTTAATAATTCGTCGTAATAGATAAACTTAATCTGATAATTATCTATATATTGTCGATGAAGAACAATAAAATAAGCCCGAGTTAAAAGACCAAAAATAAAGAGAATGGAAAATAAAGAAAATAAAGAGGAAGGCTACGATTGTTTGTTGACAACATTAGCTTTATAATGCGATGAGTAGCCAGTTCTTATTGCATTCACCTACAAGAACATACGAAATTCAAAACATAAATATTCTCTATCCTCTTGTCATGTCACTCCTTTGTTGCAAAGATACGAGTTTTACTCGAGCATAGTTAATCAGCTTCGTAATTTTAATATTTTTTAATTATTATTATTATTATTATTTTCAGAAATTGAAGTTGTGGAGGGTGCTAGTGCTGGTTTTTGTGATGCATGGAGTAAAAACTTTAAAGGGCAATGTTATAATGGCTACCATTGTGATAATGTATGTACAAATGAAGGGTATATTTTTGGAGGTGAATGTTTGTGGGAAGGCATTTTTACAGGAATGGCTTGTATGTGTATCTATAGTTGTTGACTCAAAAATCATCATCAAGCAAATCCCATCTCACAAATATTTATTATAATATAATAAGAGCGTAAAAAATTATCTGTACTCAATATTTATATAAAATTTAGCATTTTATGTATAAATATCTTTTGCAGATATATATTACGTTAAGAAGATTATTTTTTTAAGGGCAACTTCACATTATACGCAATTAAAAAATTTATATTTGTATGTTTATAGCAAAGTTCACATAATTGCGCTCCATAGCAAACATAGAAACTGTATAATTCGCTATACATATACAGTTGAAGCGAATTGTATAAAACGAAGTGTATAAAAACGAAAAGAGAAAGACACTTGGGTAGAGACTTGTATAAAAACGAAGTGTATAAAACGAATTGTATGATTATAAGTGTATAGAACGATTATATACAATTTGAATTTGTATAAAATGAGAAAGAAGAAAGACAAAAGAGACTTGGCAGGGAATATACAATTAAATCGAATTGTATAAAACGAGAAAGAAAAATTAGATACAATTAGAAATTTGTAAAACGAGAAAGAGAGAAAGGCAAAAGAAATTGGGCAGGAGAGTATTTTTATTGTATAATTATAAGTGTATA
>CM040624.1:643927-742594 GCA_022817965.1 Solanum lycopersicoides
ATCACTAAGAAAATGATTTTCTTCACTCTAATTCTTTATGTCATCTTACCTTCTCATGAATGTAAGTATGGCAAATATTTACTTTACCTTATAAAATAGTTTGCCTTTTTTAATTTTCACCAGATGTGTGATATCTTTATTTTTATTTTACATTTTTGTCGATGTCGAGTCCTCTTAGCTTCTATGTATTATATTTCGAATCTCTTTAATGAAAAAACATGACTGTCACTGATTACTCAAAATTCAAATCTGAAACCTTTAATTGAGAAATAAGAAATCATATCGATCTACATTCTACTATAATCTTATTATAAATAAAATGAAAGTAACTCTTTTTTCTTATATGTATATATATTATATATCTGTCGATTATTTATACAAATTTCCCCCTTTTTTAGGTGTCAAAGGAAATAGCAACTTGAGTCCTATGGGTGAAAAGACAGAATTGGTTAAGAGATGTCAAGTAAATTTTGGTCCATGTGACCCAAGATGCAATGTAAGATGTTGCCATGAGCAATGTGAAGGATACTATAGTCAAGGGCACCCTGAGGCAGCTTGCAAGTATTTTAGTGGACAATATGAAACTTGCATTTGTACCTATGATTGTCAATAAATGAAACCTCAATTGGCTTCATTTGATTCAAAGAGTTATTAATTACACCTTGTTTCGATGACGTGCATGGTTATTATGTATCGTTTCATAACGTATCGTATTGTACTATGTACTTTATTATTTTGATGAATAAAATATTTTTAAAAAGCGTCTTGTTTAATGTCGTGAAACAACTGGTCTTTGCTGCTAACATATAGATTAGTCCATCATAAGAAATTCTCAAAATCTTTTATTGATATTGCATTATAAAAAGATTTATCATAACGAAATTATGTATAATAATTCTTAACATTTGAAAAACTTTTATTGATATATACACTATATAAAGCGAATTATCATAATGAAACTATTTGCAAGCTGCCTGCTTGAGCTATTTGGAAGTTATTTGGTTGATTGCATGCTAGTAAATTTTAGGTTTAGCAAAGATAAAAATTATATTTGTATGCTATAATTATAGTTCGTATAATTACGCTCCATAGAAAATTTTATGTTTGTTATGAAACATCGGATTTGTTAAATGGCAAGCAGATATTTCGTTTGTATAAAAGCGTATCGATTGTATATGTATATCGGTTATATAATTGTATATATGTAACTACTATGTATATGTATATGTGATTGTATTTGTATATCTGCATAGAATTTGATGCTTGTATAACCAATCTCTTTCTTGTTTTATACAAACACAAATTATATTGACTTTTTACAATTTTTGTTTGTATAAAGCGAGAGAGAAGGGAAGAATTGGGCAGGCGAAAATTTGTATTTGTATAATTACAAGTGTATAGGACAGAGAGATATGTATTTGTATTTTGTATTTTGTATTTTTTATAGTTGTAAGTGCATAGGATGGAGAGATATGTAGTTGTTTATCCGGTCTCTCTTATTTTATACAAAACAAACATAAACTATACATTTGTGTTTGTATAAAGTGAGAGAGAGATGACAAAAGAAATGAGAGAGAGGTGAGAGAGATAACTGAAAAAGAGAAGAGAGGCGAGCGAGGTGAGATTGGCGAGAGAAAGGAAGAGAGGAAAGAGGCGAGAGAGAGGCCTTTGTACGAAATATGGGGTGTTACAGTTTTAGATTCCAGTTTAGTGTTAGGTCTGGAGTCGGGGTTGGATCACGGATCGGGGTCGAGTTTTGTGTCAAGGTCATATCTTGATTAGGGTAGGGTATGTTCCCAAGTTGGGATCGGGTTTCGATTTAAGGTTGGATTCCGAATCTCATGTCTTATGTCTCGGGTCAGCGACAATGGTTAGAGTAGGTTCGAAGGGCTCGAGCCTCGATAGATAGTAGGGGAGGTGGGATGGAGTGGAGGAAGGTGGATCATTCAAAATAAAAAATGGCTCAAGTTTGACGGGTTATGACACAATTGATTTTAATTCAAGTAACTTTTGGTTTTAGTTCAATTCATTTGAACTTATCCAATTTCAATCCAACCCGTCCATTTGAAACTCATGTCTATCTACTTTGTAAATTGTCTGTTTGATTAAGTTGCATGCTTGAGTTTCTTTTAAGTTATTTGCTTGAGCTATTTGATTGCAAGCTTATCTAAGACACTACATATTTAAATGAATAATCACATTATAATGTATTTTTATAATAAATATAATATAACACAAATATATTAAATGAAATATGATAGAAATGACACATTCTAATAATTACTCATTTACTATGCAGGATTGTAATTAATTTGAGAAAGGAAGAGTAGTCTTTAGTGAGTAACAGACATTATACTGATTTTGACTACAATTAAACTTTATTAGATGTCATTATGTTTTAAACAAACAAAATTTAATTATGTTACTTGTAATAAATAAGTAATTTAAGAAAGAATCAATGTAAGAATTACATTAATCTTTAATTCAAAGGGCAATAATTGATTTCAACCACTATAAATATCAATAGAAAATGTGTCTATTCAATCAAAATTACTTGAGAAAATGTTGTTCATCACTAAGCAATTGATTTCCTTCACTCTACTTCTTTTTCATCTTACCTTCTCATGAATGTAAGTTGGCAAATTTTTACTTTATATTTTCTCTTTCGTCCGATGTTAGATATCAGTAACGACATAAAAAAAAAACAATCTTTTCCGTTAATGTTGAATTCTCTTAGCTTTTATGTATACATTTCAAATCTCTTTGATGAAAAATCATGATAACTCAGAAATCATATCTAAAAACCTTTGATTGAGCGTGAAGAGATCAATCATATCCATCTACTATAATCTTATTACAAATAAATAAAAATACTCTTTTTGTATTTATATATATATTTATATATCTGTCGACTATTTATACCAATTTTTTCCTTTTGTAGGTGTGAAAGGAAATAGCAATTTGAGTCCTATGAGTGAGAAAACAGAATTAGTTGAGAAATGTATGGTAGAAATTGGACAATGTGATAAAATATGCAATGAAAGTTGTTGCCATAAGTTATGTAAATTATACTATAGTAGTAAAACACACCCTGGATTGGGAATTTGCTTGCATTTTAGTAGTTCAGATTATAAGACTTGCCTTTGTTATTATGATTGTCCATCCAAATGAGATGTCAATTGGTTTCATTTCATTCAAAGAAATATTAAATACACATTGTTTGGATGTGTATGGTTGTTATATATCGTATTGTACTGTGTACTTTATTATTTTGATGAATACAATATTTTTAAAAGAAGCGTCTTGTTTAGTGTCGTGAAATAACTGGCCTTTTGCTGCTAACATATAATATACTACAATAATAATAACTTTTTAGCGGCAATAAATAGACACATGAATAAGGAGTGTTAAAGCTTTTACCGGCATTAATTAAGTGTCATTAGATCTAATATCGCTAAAGCATTTAGGGACATATACAAAGTATATATTTAGCGACTATTATTAATTAATTGCCGCTAAAAATAATTTTTGATGTAGTGATATTGGATACCCAATTTTGATTCTACTCTATGATTTATGACAGAGATTGAAAATGGCAAATAATAATAATAAGATCATGTGTAGGAATGAGTGTGTATATATATATACCTTTAGATTTTGAGAAAAGAATTAAATATATCCTTGAAATTTGTGAGGAAAATCAAATTTTATAATAAATGTTATTAATTAAGAAATCCTCTTCCAAGAGTTTTATTAAATATCTAAATTATGATCCATATTTTTTTATGCATATATAAACCTTGTATATCATTAGCAACAATTAATTGATCACAAGCTATAATGCTCAACAAAAAATGACATTTGTAATTTTGAAAGTAAATCACCCACATATAAAACTAATCTAATCAATAATGTATAAAAAGTTACGTTATCGATGCATATAACTTGTACATTAAAATTGTTGTCTTGAACCTAAATAAAGAGATGATAATAGTATTAGATATATATAATATTATTCAGTGTAATTCTACGGATACAAGTGGAGTTTTGTTTTTGTGGTTAAGGTGAAAAAAAGTGATCACAAGTAAAATAAATGTGAAAGAAGATAATTTTACGTATATGTATAGGAAGAAAGATATGATAAACTTTTTATAAAAGTGAATTAGCCAAATCATATATATACCTATTGTCATCGATCGTGTCAAACTTGGTAAGTAAAATTCTATCGATTAACCTCGGATTTGGTGAGGGGCTAAAACGTTATATTGCATAAAATTTATTATTTTTAAGAATTACATTGTACGTATACTATCTTTCGACTTCTGAGATAAAAAGAATGTTTTCGAATTTCAATAGACTTGAATTATATATAATCGGACTAAGCAACGTGTATAAAATCCTTAATTGCTTTTTTTTAAATCTAATTGAATTAATTATAAATAAGCATAGGTGGATTATATTATCATAAATCCGTTGTAGTCTAGTTGGTTAGGATATTCGGCTCTCACCCGAGAGACCCGGGTTCAAGTCCCGGCAACGGAACTTCTTTTTTCATTTGATAATATTTTTTTTCCGTTCCTTTAATGTGTCATACTTTTCTTTTTAGTATATTCCGAAAAAGAAGAGTAATACTTTCTTGTTTGAAAAGATAGGGACGGTAAGAAAGTACTTCCTCCGTTCCTACGTAGTTATCACAATTTTAGGTTTCATCCTCGTTTTCCTATTTAGTTTTCACATTTCAAGGTTAATAATTCTCAAGGGTAAAATAGGAAGAATAATTTCATTTATCGTTTATGAATTAGTTTTGTGAAATGACAAGTATTAAGAAACGACACATAAATAAGAACGGAGGGAGTAATACATCTTTGATATATGTTGCATGTCTTCTATATATATATAGAAAAATAGTGAAATGGCAACAAAGTTTATTTCTTTGCTACCTTCTACATGTACAAAGTTCCAACCTAAAAATGTTACCGCACTCGTATCAGATCCTCGAAAAATGTACTACTTTTGTGAAGGATCCGACACGCCTCTCCACAACACTTTGGTAAGAGTCCGAGCACTATAGGTTTCAACTTCATTTCAACAGAACCAGCTAGTACATATACATAAACTTTGTGTTCTTCAATCCTTTTATCAATGGAGGAAAACACGAAAACTAAGAGATAGTTCTCGAGGCTTCCTTTTTCGCGGGAGTATAGCTACCGTAGATATAAGAGCCAAATCCCCAGAATGTAATAATCAAAGACAGGATCTTGAAACCACTCATAGGATCATGCAACAACATCACAGCTGCAATGCTAGTGATCGGTACTCTTACCGCGTTAAGGACACCAGCCAAGACAGTGGATGAGAGGAAAACAACCGCGGTAGCTCCCAACACTCCCAACTGGAAAGTGATAATCCCCCAAATGATAACCGAGTAATACGCGTTTTCTCCACCCTTGAATGTACTTGCCTCGGATTTCATCCCATGGAAACCGTTGCTCATAACAAGTCCGATTGTTGTGAATATAAACGCAAAGAGGGAAACCATAAGTTGCTGCTCAAGAACAACAAGGAAAGACCTTTTACCGAGTAATTTCACAAAAATTAACTCTGATAAGGCGAAAATCAGACCATGAAGTGCAGATCCTAGTATATCCCACACAAAACCAATAATGTACTGACGATCGGTGATGTATCCATACCTGTCTGAACTTGAATCAAGAGCAATGATCGTCATGGCAGCAGTAATGATCACGATAGAATTTATAATTGATAGATTCATAGTGTTTTTCACGAGAACATATCCGAATAATGCAGAGAACACCAGTGAAGTCGAGGCTAAAAGAGCAGCGGTTGATGCTGGTAGATACGCATAGGCATATGCATACATGAGGTTGTCAGCAGCACTCAAGAATCCCAATACAACATAAGATAAAGTTAGTTTTAAGTCAAGTGGCGTCGGGAACACTTTAAGAAGGAAGTACGAAGGGATTAGGACTATCGCGATCATAGGCCATCCTGCAACTGAAACCCATGAAATTATCCACTTGTTCTTCCCACCGTTTGCAAAATATAAACGGGACAAGAGGCTAGAAGCAGGGAACGGAACAAGCATCCCCATGCTACTTAGAAACAGAAGAATCCAATGTGAATTCGGCTTGTTGTAATACATTTCACAAAGCATCGTCCAATAGGCCGAGATATATTGCCATAATGACTTTGATGGCGGCACTTCGTCCATTATTTCCTCTACAAGAAGCCAGTCATCATAGATAAATGACAATTTTCAAAAACGACACGAGGAAAGAGTATTTGATCACATAAAGGAATCAAAAAATGACTCATAAGTAGCAACAACAACAACAGCATAGCCAGCATAATCCCACAAGTGGAGTCTAGGGAGGGTAGTGTGTATTGTGTATGTTTTCGGCAGACCCTCAGCTCAAGTAAAAGCAATTCCAAAAAAACGAGAGAGAAGAAGCAACGACTCATTAATAGCATTCAATATGGAAGAGTAACATAAACATGGAGTAAGTAAAGCAACTATACGATCAGAAAATGCTTGATAAAAGGTTGTAGCAAACAGGCTTGAACCTTGCACCTTGCAGTACCTACTTATGAACTTCCTTAGCTTCTTCGGTACATAACTACCTTATGATCTATGCATAAATTGCAATTTACACAAATAATCTCCGTAAAGGTGAGGATATGCAAATGAATAACCACTTAAAAATTAAGGACTTGACTTAATACTAAGAAGATAACTATAGCAATCTCAACTAATGTGAAACTCAATATATGCTCTTAGCATATTAGACACCTATCCTCAGGGACGGAGCTAGAGTATAGCTTATGTGTTTTGGTCGAAACAAATAACTTTGGTTCAAACTCTTGAATATACACAAACCATTCATTTTAAAACCAATAACTTAAAAGAACTAGAATCCCGAACTCAATCTTACTCTCCATTTAGAAAGTGGTCCTTAAATCTATCCCTATAGTCATGTCATTTGTCAAAGGGGGACTGGGATCTGATTATTTCACAACTAAATTCTTACTATTCAAGCAATTAATACTCTCTATCTGCACAAGACACGAGATAGTGATAAGGCCTACGTAACTCCTACCTCAATGAATATGTTATTATACACTATACAAGTACTATCTTTCAACACACAAGAAAAAACACCCAAGTGCTAAAAATCAAAACTTGAAATTCACAATTTTCAAGAACCTGGAAAAAATATACAAAAACAAGAATACCCACAAAGCATAAAAGCTGAAAATTTCAACAAGTAGAGTCATTCAACACACAAGAAAAAACACCCAAATGCTAAAAATCAAAACTTTAATTCACAATTTCAAGAACCAAGAAAAAAAAAACAATTATCTTGAGAAATCTGACATACCCACAAAGCCCAAAACCTGAAAAAAGTTTAGATTTTCACATAAATACTGACCTGGAACTGAAATAAGCAATGATTGCTGCATGAACCCAAGAATTCAAGGGACAGTGAAAGAAGTTGAGAGTGGAGATACCAAAACTAATCGGGTCGGGTCAAAGAAAATTCCGGGTCTGCTCAATTTTGAGTTGGGGTTCTTGAGAATTGAGATTACAACCATTGAAGCAGATGACAAAAAAATTATAGTATCTAAATAAAACAGCAAC
This sequence comes from Solanum lycopersicoides, assembly GCA_022817965.1. Lineage (NCBI taxonomy): Eukaryota > Viridiplantae > Streptophyta > Magnoliopsida > Solanales > Solanaceae > Solanum > Solanum lycopersicoides. The sequence continues at coordinate 651,588 of CM040624.1, forward strand.
TCTATGGTCCACAAATCAAAATCAAGATTTTAATTATTATTTTTTTGTGTTTTCTAGTTTATTAGATAGTTAATTTAATCATATAAAATATTTTTTTTTTAGATGTATGTATTCGCCTCAATAAATAGTAAAATTTTAAATGTATATAACTAAAGGAAATAGAGGATTGAAAACGTTTTCAAATGTTTTTTCGAAATTTCAATCAAATGTGTCTAATTAAATACTTTATTTGGAGAAATTGTTCAATTAAAACCTGATTTAATTTGAGTGTTCAAATGAAATATGTATTAAGCCAAGATAATTATATTTCTATCTACGAAAAGTATACATTAATTATATATAACATAAAAAATTATAAATTCCAATTGATATACTAGAGTTTAGAGATATACATTCGTGATTATTTTTTTTTATGGACGAGAACACAATCGTAGGACGTAGATAAGGAATTGTGAAGGACATAAATTAGGACAAAAGGTTTATATGTCGTCATACGTTTTCTCTGTTACCCTTCTATACTAGTACTCATGTAGTTTCTTGCTATTTGGGTTCGGTTATTATATATTGTTTCTTATATTTTGATTGTCCCGTTATTTTATTATAATTATTGTTCAGACTGATTCATCATATTTTATCATGTTTTCTTGACTTTCACTATTTATTTATTTTTCATACTACTTTTAAAGTTTAGATTGTTCTTTTATCGAATTGAGGATTTATTAAAAATAATTTTAGATAATTTCACAAAAATAATATTAATTTTTTTTATTTAAACTCATTTACATACCTACACTTAATAAAGCAAATCAAAGAATTTGATACTCATATGACATGTCATTTGACAAAGGGAACTGATTATTATTATTTTAATAAGTAAATTATTATTCTTTAAGTAATCAAATCTTAGCTGCCAACCATTAAAAAATTCACCAAAAGACATAAGTGCTTCTGTCATCCAACACACACCAAAAAGAAAATTAAAAAAATGCTACGAATCAAAACTTAAAATTTTAAATTTTGAAGAGCGACGATCATAATAATATATTCAATATAATTTTATAAATAAAATTTAAAATAATAGTAAATAGATAAATTTTACTATTATCTTTATAAGATAGATATATTATTTTAGACAGACGCTACGCACAAAAAAAAAAGGACGAATGCATGTACAAAAAATATCTAGTGTTACATCACTATAAGGATCGATCACATTATTGCTGAGAAAAAAAGAAGAAAAATAGTGTGGTTTGGGTTTAAATAAGGTAAGAAATAAATAAATTTATATTTATTTTAATTAGGAGGTAGATATATTGTTTTTAATAGACCTTTTGAGTAAAAAAAAAATATAACCGATAAAAAAAATAAGAAAGCAAAAGAGACAATAACATAGCTCAAAAATACATCAAGAATAAGAAAAATTGTGTGATATCCAAATTATACTATTGAAAATAGATAATATTAAAACGTATCAACTTTCTTTTTTAATTCTCGATCTTTATACCTATAATTTCTGAATTTAATTCAGAATTTAGCCTGAAACAATCGAATCGAATAAAAATAAGTCAAATCTACCCATTTTCAAAGATTCTTGAGATGAGAAATCAGACAGCATATTATAGTGCTGTGCTTTATGGTCCACAAATTACTTATTTAATTGACTGGTGGCATTATTGGGAAACAAAATTGAAAGATTTTATATTCGATCGAAAATAATTACAATCGTTGATTAATATATAAAACTATAAAATAAAAATTGTAAAACCATTGATATACTAGTTATTTTAATGAATGATAACATGATTGTAGATAAAAGGTTACGAAAAACATAAATGAAAATAAAAGATTAATAAATAATAGAGAATTGTTTCACCTACTCTTCCATATTAATAATATCTTATTATTTCAAACCTTTAATTTAATTTATATATGTATATATATTTGGTTGTTATGAAAAAACAGTAAATTTTGACCTAAAAATAAACGTGTTTTGCGTTCTTTTATTTTTTTAACTTCAAGTGCTAGAAGAATTATGACTTTTTTCTCTTTATTACCAAGTGACTTTAATTTAATGATATCTTAATATTTCACACCTTTTGATTTACATTATAAAGATGTTTTCTAAAACGTGATTTTGATGTGACAAAAAAGGGAAATATTTTACATTCAAAAACTTCAAAGTAGGTCATATATTTGGTGATCGTAACTAAAATTTTTTTATTGAAAAATTATATTATTAATTAAAATGAAAATAATATTTTATATATATTCTTGTAAAAGAGAATGTTAATACCAGCTCTCAAATTAAATAATTGCTTAAAATGGTGAGAGAGATAACAAAATTATCAAATAAAAAAATAATTCGAGCTATACTAAATCACCTATAGAGTATAGACTAGAATTTTTAGAGTATTTATTCATAACTATTATCAATCTTGATTTAGAATTAAAAAGAAAAAAAAATATGATAGATAATTGTCAACGTAAAACTAATTAATTCATATGACTTATAGATGAAATTTTGCTAAAATAGTAAGAAAATTCAACAATATGAATCAGAACTAAAATGGAAAAATTAATAAATGCCTAACAAAATCCCCAAAAAAAGTATATCATGTATCAGAAAGAAATAGGAGTAAACAGTAAATTCATAATAACTTGATCAAATTAGTTACAAAAATTCCTTTTTAAAGAATGTACAAAAAATAAATGACAAGAAATACATTTAATGTGCATTGTCTAACGAATAGTGCATATTATTCTTATATCTTGTAATAAATGATATATATTTATCATTATTTTTAATAAATGTATCACAAAATAATTCTATTTTTTTTTTTAATTTAAAAAATAATATGTGACTTAAAAAAATTTCTCACTCATTTTATTTTATCTAATTAAACTCGACTTATAGTGACTTATGTAATAAGGGATTGAGAAAAAATTCAAATATTTGATTAAACATAATGAACTGAAGGATTCAGATAATATCACGTGGCAGAATATAATAGTTCATATTAACTTTCGTCAGTGACACAAATGAATCACATATGTCAATGCGATGACATAAATAGGCCCAACTACAAATAGATGGCATAGTTAAGTCATTGCTAAAAAATTGATGATACAAGTAAAAAAATTCTTTATTTGGTAAATTTTATGAATAAATTTTGACTATCTTATTGGTATTTTTCTTCTGTCGTATGTTTTTTATTTGGTGAAGTTAAAGAAATTTCAATAGAATTATAAGTTGTTGAGACAATTTTAGTCTATCTTAATTCATTTTTTTAAACATTTTTATTTACCGTTGTTTTTTTAAGTTTAATATCTACATACTTGCACTATTTTGAGAATTTATCGTCAACTTCTCTTTTGTAAGCTTATTTATATCGCTCGTCCCAAGTTTAAAAGAGCAAATTCGTGATTTCTTCTATTATATATCATATTTTTTTGTGAAATTCGTATGAATTTCAAGAGATTATTTTTAACATCTTCATTTACCCTTTTTAATGTAATATCTACGAATTTACATTATTTTAAAAGTTTATTTTCAATTTCGCTTTTATAAGCTTACTCATATTATTGATTCCAAATTTAAATAAAAGAGAAGAATCATAATAGTCTAATAGTTGTTAACATAAAACTAATCAATTCAGGATAAATTCAAATACCAGATGAAATTTTGCTAAAATAGGAAAAAAAAATTAACAAGTGTGGAAAAAAAAGTAAAATGGAAAAAATTAATAAATGACTTAGTAAAAATCCCAACAAAATTGTCAGAAAAATTTGGGGAAAAAAACAGTAAACTCATAATAACTCAGTCAAATTAGTTACTAATTTTCTTCTTTTAGGAATTTACAAATAAAAGACTAACAAATTATAGAAATATATATAATTCATTTTCCTATCTAGTCCTTGTTCTATACATTTTATCCAATATATATAGCCAAAATTTGTGTATATCATAAAAACCACTGTATATTATATGAATATTTCTTATCATATTTGAAGAATTAAAGCAACAAGATTTCAAAAATCATGAGGATGGCCATTTCAATTCCTTCTTATTTTCTTCTACTTCACATATTTATATCAGGTATGTGTCTATTTTTTCAATTTTATCGGATAATTTATTTGCTATATATAATATATATGTCTCAAAATATTTGACACCATTTAACTAGTTAATGATGTTATTTTACACAATTTGCACTACCTTTATGAACTCAAATTCATTCAAGTAGTTGAATTTAATTTGTATATACTCAAATTATATTTTATTTATCAAAATTCAGATTTTAATATCATGTAGGAATGTGTTGGAATAGATGTTCCATTCTTCTACTTCTTGGGATCGAGCCCTAGGTACAAATTCGTAGAAAATAGCTTGCTAGCCACTTATAGTCAACTATAACTCATAGTATTTTTTTTTTTAACTTCATCTTAGGAGCTTCATGATGACTCAAACTCGTAAGCCATAATCTAAGAACTGAATACTTATGATCCGAACAACCCCTTCATAATCTTTTTTACCTAACCCTACTCAGGATCAATAGTGGTCTCATTTACGTACCTTTTTATATATTAAGATTTTTTTTTGTGTGTGTAGTTTGCATGGGAGATAGCAACTTGACTCATTTTGAGATGGCTAGAGGAAATTTGACACAATTGGATTATAATTATAGATGTTCTGGGAATTTAGGTGCATGCAACTCTGACTATTGTGATGAAGATTGTTGCATTAAAACATGTAATAATTATTATAGTGAACTTAATCCAGAACCAATATGCACTGAATTTCCTGGATTTTATCCATACAAGTTTTGTATTTGTTGGCATGATTGTTATTGATATAATAAATATAATATATTTTAATATGAATATATTACATTAATGATCTTATTTGTTCATGCAAATTCACTATACATTTTTCTTGTTGAATATTTGTATTGGAGTCTGATTGAATTCAAATTTACGATGAAAAGTAAGTAGGACCAAATCTGAGATCTCTAGTTAAGGATAAATGAAATATCTATAATTCTACCATAAATTTGTTTTTTAATGAGATATTACAATGATCTTACTATTCATGAAAATGCACTTATATATTTTTTTCTTATTTTCCGATATGATATTTGGTATTTGTATTAGAGTTTGATTGATTCCATATTCACATTGGAAAGTAGGCGACTTCGTATCTAATGCTTAAATTTAAAATCTTTAATTTAAAGATATAGGAGTAGTTATCATTTCACCACAAATATAATTTTTGTTATTTAATTTTGTCGATGCAAGACTTCTTATTTTAAGTTGATGTGTTACAATTTTTGACCTAAACTATCATTAGACATTTATCGAAACGCATCTCAACTATCAATTATTCATAACTAAAATCCATAAAATTTAAATTTTGAATCTCCTCTAATTTAATATTAATTAGTTGATCTCCCTAATCTAATTGGTCTAATCCACTTGGTCTTCCTATCTAGTTAACCTTAAAAGACAAAAGAGGAAGAAAAGCAAACTTGTAGGAAAGAAAAAACTTATTTGCATCGGGTGTTTACATTAAATTAATTCAATTTTCAATATTATGTGATTTAATGAAGTAAAATACATATTAATTAATTAAAGTTGAATAAAATAAACTATAAACTTAAGCAGATGACATGCACGTATTGAATTAGTGTAAACACCCGATGCGAAAAAGTTTTACTCGTTAATTAAAACTCATACAAGGGATATTTACACCGATTCAATACGTGCATGCTATGTGTTTAAATTTTTAGTTCATTTTATTTAACTCAGTAATTAGTAACTATAATCACTTAGTAGTTAGTAGTTAGAAGTTAGTAGTATGAATTCAATTTGATTATCTAAATTGTTTGAATTTTTATCCCTATATAAAACCTTAAACACATTTTTATATAATACATAATATTTAACACGAATAATTTATGTAAACCATAGATCAATAATTTTCCTCAAGATTCATATAAATGGCTATTCTAGTTTGGTACCCAAGTTTTTGTGCCATTTTTATTCTTATTCTTGTAACAGGTTTGTTATGTTTCTCTTATGTATTTCTTTTTTCCCTTTTAGGTTGTGTTTGGTATGAATGTAATTTTTATTTATATGTTCGATTAGTTAAAATATTTTTTAAAAATATTTTCTTTTGGAAAAATAAGTTCTTTGACAATCAAGAAAATGACTTGTTTTATTTATATCAGTAAAAACAAGTTTTATAATTTGTAGCATTTCATATAAGCTTTTATGATTGACATGAGAATATCATTTGTATAAAAGTGAATCGCACCTTTTTTTCTCATGTGCGGATTTGATTTTTTTTTTCTTTGAGTCGAACACAAAGAAATATTATTTTTTTCATTAATAATTATTGATAATGAAACTTTTAATTAGAATCTCAAACATCTATTAATTCTGATTATATCATATTAAATTGTCCAAACACTCTCATCTAATATTTTTTATCTTTAACTTTATTTATTTTTATTTGTTTAAGAGTGCATCACACCCTCTTTCACATAATCTTTTTTTCATTATTTTTTCGCTAGCCAAACATTAAAAAAATATTCATTTCACTAAAATCATTTAAAATTATATATCCTGTTTAAAAATATTTATTTCGTTTTTTTTTTAATTTTTTATTTTTTTTTACCTTGCTTAGGTGGCATGGGAGATACCAACTTGGTTCCAACAAAAATGAAGAATATTATGGATGGTGGAGATAATTTAGATTATGTTTATCAATGTTCAGCAAATTTGGGTCCATGTAATTATGACATTTGCAAAGAATCTTGTTGTATTAAGCTATGTAATAATTATTATAGTGGACTTCACCCTAGTCCAAAGTGTGAGGATTGGGGATCTAGTTATCCAGATAAATTATGTATTTGTCAGCATGATTGTTATAAAAACTAATATAAATCTTATATTATAAAAATAATACTTAATTTGGATATATATATATATATATATATATATATATATATATATCCAAAGAATTGAGAATAATGGACTTGTTATTTTGATGTTGTTTATTTAATAATAGTAGTAAGAAGAAGAATTGATATTGTGTGAATTAGGACCGTGTATCGATCTGTTCGATTTGATTTTAAAGTTTATCGGGTTGGTTTATTGGTTATCAGTTTGTAGAGATGATAAATCGTTATTGAATCATTAAGATATTGACTTATCGGTTATTGGTTTATCGATTTTTTATCGTTATCGGTTTAACCGTTAAGTTTTAACACAAAAGAAAAAACATTGAAAATCACTTAGAGACAAATGATAAACCAAATAAACCATGCACTTGAGTTCACAAGTTACATCTTGCTCAAAAGAAAACAATTTTACATTGTAGAATAACCAAGTGTTTGAGACAACCAAAAATAAAAGTAGGAAATTAAACTCTAAGTCGAAGATTTTATATACAAAATGGTATAAATATAATTATTTAATTTACTATCGGGTTATCGGTTAACCCGTTAAGAAAAAACTTCAAACCGTTCAGAACTGATAACCCGATAACAAAAAAAATCAAAACAGTTATCAAAACAACTAAACCAATAACCCAATACTATAAACCAATAACTTTTTTATTGGTTCGGTTTACTGGTTTCGGTTCGGTTTTGAACAGCCCTAGTGTGAATGTTTTATATATATATTTACCTGTCCGGTTTAAGAAATCAAAAAATATTTTATTCGCTTATTTTTTATTATACCTTTTTTTTTAAAAAGTCAAATTAATTATATTTAAAAAGTAATATAAGAAATTTATCGTTCTATTTTTTTTTAAAAAAAAATATGCTAAATTAATATTGAGCAAATAAAATATGACAATGAAAATGAAGTATTATTATAGAAATGTTTGATTGAAAGGTGCATTTGGTACTAGAAATAAGAGATGACTAATTTTAAGATTAGTTTTAAATTGAATTTATTTTATATTTGATTGTGATAAAATTACGTGATAACTTATATCAGGATAATGTTATTTTAATTTTACATCGAGCTTAGATAATAATTCTAAAATAATTACTTCTAAATATATAACTTAGTCCCCGACCAAACGTGTTCGATTCTTACCCTCATAAATCGGATCTCTACTCTCTATGTCTCTTTTATATTTCCCTTACTTGCTAAATTATCATTTTAGCCCTATATAATATATATATAAAAAAAGAGAAAATACATTAAAAAAAAATTCGAAACTTGGCAGAATAACGCACTTTAGCACTTAAACTATACGGATATTTAAACACTCGAATAGTTAAAATGCTAAAGTAAATTATGCTGATAAGTTCAGGAAATTTTTTTAATGTATTTTCTCTATAAAAAAATTTCTTAAAACTTTAGTTTTTAGTGCTATAAAATATACTAATAAAACTACTCCATGTTATTATTTGATTGGTTCTTTAATCGATTAGTTTATTTTGAAAAACTGACTAGAGTTTTGATCAAGCTCCTTAAAATACTTTTTTATTTTTAAATAATCGTTCGAATATGATTGGTTATATTAAAAATATTTTTTTTGAATACTCAAATAATTAAAATTGGTTTTTTTTGTGAAAAAAAAACTGTGAGTGATTGATTTCACCCGTTAATCGAAATTCATACAAGGGATGTTTACACCAATCTTATACGTGCATGTCATGTATTTAAATTTATAGTTTATTTTATTTAACTCAGTAATTAGTAACTATAAACACTTAGTAGTTAGTAGTTAGCAGTTAGTAGTATGAATTCAATTTGATCCATATTATCTAACTTTTTTGAATTTTCATCCCTATATAAAACCTCAAACACATTTTTATATGAATAAATAATATTTAAAATGAATAATTCATGCAAATCATAGATCAATAATTTTCCTCAAGATTCATATATATGGCTATTCTAGTTTGGTCACCAAGTTTTTGTGCCATTTTTGTTCTCATCACTCTTGTAACATGTTAGTTATGGTTCTCTTATATTATTTTTTTAACTTTTTGAGATTTTTTTTATATGAATTCAATTTTTTCATGTTCGATTAATTAAAAATATTCTTTTCATCAAAATTTCAAATATCCACTGACTTTAGTTACATACATATCATATTAAATTGTGTGAACTGTCTAATCTGAAGAATTTTATTTCGACAATTTTTTTCTACCTTGCTTAGGTGGCATAGGAGATACCAACTTGAGTTCAACACAAATGGACAATACTATGGATGATGGAAGACTGAATTCATTAAATAATTTGGATTATGATTATCAATGTTCATCAAATTTAGGACCATGTAATTATTCATAATGTGATGAAGCTTGTTGTTATAGGGAATGTAATAATTATTATAGTGGATTTAACCCACATCCAATATGTGAGGATCAAGGACCTAGGTACAAGTATAAAATATGTATTTGTTGGCATGATTGTTAAAATAATAATAATAGAGATGTTATATCATATAAAATAATACTTAACTTGGATATATATATATATATATATATATATATAATGAATTTATAGAATAAAGAACTTGTAATTTTGATGTTGTGTGAGTTTTTTCTTTTTTTGTTTGTATGTTAGACAATTACAGACGCCTTTTATCGAGTAAAGGTTCATGAATTACGATAATACTTTGAGAAACGATCATAAGCTTCTTTGTTTGAATGATTTTTACGGCTACTAACTTTTTATATTGTATTTCAAAAGAAATAATCCAACAACAACACTACTTCCAAAGCTACAAAAAATAATTTTTATATTTCGCATTCACTTAAAATGAGAATATGAGCATTTTTTTTGTCTTTGCCCTAAAAAGGAATGCCCTTGATAAAAAAACAACCAATTTATCACTATTTATGCCTTGTAAAAGTATGTTAATGGTATTAAATTAATGTATTCCTAATATGAGGAAAACAAAATTGGAATTTAGAAAAAATATATATGGTAAAAGGTACAATGAGGTTATCACTATTAAGTGTGTAAATTTTTTATCTAAATTATCAGTATATATTTATCGAAATACATCTCAATTAATAATTGTTCATAGCTAAAATTTATAAAATTTAAATTTTGAATCTTCTCGAACTTAGTCAACTATATCTAGTTAACCTTAAAAGAAAAAAAAAACTTTCAAAGAGTCCTAATAAATTCAATTTGATCAGTAAGGGAAACTTAGTTAGTCAACAACATCATTTAATTAAAAGAGAAATAAAATCTAATAAAAACAAATTATAAGCAATTTTAATTAATTCCATATTATCTACTTGTTTGAATTTTGGGATCCCTTGAATTGTCATCCCTATATAAAACCTTCAAAGACATTTTTATATGAATACATAATATTTAAAATGAGGAATTTATGTAAATTATAGATCAATAATTTCCTCAAGATTCATATATATGGCTAATCTAATTTGGTACCCAAGTTTTTCTGTCATTTTTGTTCTTACTCTTGTAACAGGTTAGTTGGTATGAGAAAATTATTTATATAAATATAAATCGCGTCTTTTTTCATGTGCGATTAGAACACATAGAAATATTTTTTTTTTCATTAATAATTATTGATAAGGAAACTTTTAATTAGAATTATCAAACATCTATTAATTCTGACTATACCATATTAAATTGTCCAAACACTCTCATCTAATAATTTTTTCTTCAACTTTATTTTTTATTTTTCTCCATTAGTTAGGAGTGCATCACACCCTCTTTCTCATTATTTTTTTGCGAGCCAAACATTAAAAAAATATTCATTTCACTAAATTCATTTGAAACTGTATATCCTGTTTAAAAATATTTATTCCATCTTTTTTTCTAATGTTATTTTTTTTTACCTTGCTTAGGTGGCATGGGAGATACCAACTTGGTTCCAACAAAAATGGAGAATATTATGAGTGGTGGAGATGATTTAGATTATGATTATCAATGTTCAGCAAATTTGGGTCCATGTAATTATAAATATTGTGATGAAGCTTGTTGTTATAGGGAATGTAATAATTATTATAGTGGACTTCACCCAAAGCCAATGTGTGAGGATTGGGGACCTAGGTATAAGTATAAATTATGTATTTGTTGGCATGATTGTTATAAAAATTAATACAAATCTTATATTATATAAATAATACTTAATTTGGATATATATATATATATTCAAAGAATTGAGAATAATGGACTTGTAATTTTGATGTCGTTTATTTAATAACTTATATCAGGATGATGTTATTTTGATTTTATATTGAGCTTAGATAACAATTTTAAAATAATTTATTTTTCCGATCAAACGTATCAATATGTCCGATTCTTACACCTCATAAATCGGGTCTCTACTCTCTAGGTCTCTTTCATGTTTCCCTTACTTGCTAAAGTATCATTTTAACCCTATTTAGTAATATATTTAAAAAAATATCTCAAAACTTTAGTTTTTAGTACTATGAAATATAATAAAACTACTCCATATTATTTGATTGTTTTTTTGATCGATTGGTTTATTTTTGAAAAAATGACTAGAGTTTTGATCAAGCTCCTTGAAATTATTTTTAAATAATCGATCAAATATGATTGGTCATCCTGAAAACATTTTTGTTGAATACTTAAACGATCAAAGTTGGATTTTTAGCGCAAAACAGATTGAGAGTGATTGATTTTCACGACAACTTGTTCAACATAGTCTTGCAAATAGGACTTTGGAAAGGGTAAAATGTATATACAATCTTACTCTTATTTCTGTGAAGATAGAAAAAATATTTTTGAAAAAGCCTTAATAATCAATATTACAATTAGCAAAGCTAATAGAAAAGAAAGATTACGAAACTAAAAAGGAAATATTAAATCATAAGGAAAAGCATTACAAGAGCATCATAACAACAATCAACGATAACCGAAGCACATGAAATAACATAGATGGAAAGATAAGAAACCACGAAAATAATGTATTGCTGCTATTATTAAATAACATAGATGGAAAGATAAGAAACCACGAAAATAATGTATTGCTGCTACTATTACTGTTCGAGATCAAACCAATTAAGTCAATTTATTCTTACGTAAAAACAATTCAATAGATTTTCGTCATATTTTTAATAATATTCTTTTAATAGTCATTACTTTTTAAATTCATATTGTCATACTTAAATAAGCTAATTTTTTTGAAAATATTATATTTAAAAGACCAAAATACACATAAATAAACAATTTTGGCTTAAAAACTTGTCCTCAAATATTTTATGTTATTATTATTATTATAAAAAAAGGAAAAGTTAAAAACAAATAAGCTTAAAAAAAATAATTCACTTTGAAATATACCTTTACCTTCTTTTTTCCTCTTTTATTCATTTTTTTTCACACACACACAAACACACTCGCTGTGTGCTCATCGGAATCCGCCATGGATGACGAAAACGAGAGCTCCAAATCAACCGGACTCAAAAATTCAAATCTAGAAGAAGAAGACAAAATCAGCAACAAAATCGAAAATTCCTCCGTACACAACGACGACAACGATGACGACAGAGTAATTGACGGTAGCAGTGGAGCTGAGAGTTTACGAGAATCAAAGACGGAAGCTTTAATTTCAGAAACCCTAACTCGTCCTAATGTAGAATCATCCGTACGAATTGAAATTGATGGCCAATCCGAATTCGATTCAGAGTTTTCTCCCTCTTACCAACTTTCTGGTACTATTCAATGCCGTTTAATTCGTTCTTATGCTTTTTTTGTTTGTTTGTGAAATTGAGTATGTTCAGTAGTTCATGTTTCATTTTTTATTATCAATTTCTGTACATTTGAACCATTTTTTTTATAATCTTGTATCCCTGTAATGACTCTACTAATTCCACGAGATATCTGTTACCTTCCACGAGCGTATTAGATAACTTGGTGCACCAATGGTTGATTATATGAGAAAAAAATACAATTTATGTGACATGATATTGTTTTTTAGTAGGTTCTATTGAAAAGGACACATTTTTATTATTTAGTGACAATTTAATGTTAATATATATTTTCATCCTTAGTGAGAGTTTCAAAAGTGTTCTTTTTTAAATTTCGTGTCAACGATCAAGTTTAATAGCATCGCATAAATTGGGATGAAGAAAGTAGTAGTATTTTGTCTCTGCTGGGAATTGAACGTGAGATCTTACGATGCTTAACGTCTTCATTGACGGCTAAGCCACACACTTGGGTGCTATACATTTGAATTTTGTTTCCTGTTTTATGTGTATATAAGCGTAGAATGTAGAGTTGTTGGTCAAAAGCATACCGGAAGTATTATGACTAGTTTCCTAACTAAAACTATTAGGTTCACTTTCTCATTCGACCTATCACCAATTGTTCACACACGTGTTATGATAAATAGTTGATGATTGTTCAAATAGAAAAAGAAAACACCTCAATTATCATTTGCGAGTCTCATAGTCGAGGTGTGTTTTATGCTAACGGACATACACGTGTCGTAATCTTATTCACCGGCTCGACATTTATAAAATATTAGATCGATAGAGAAGATTGTGCCACGTGTCCCTATTTAGTTTTCTGTTAGAGTGAAGGGCATATATGCTCTAGTTTTTGAATGACATGGGAACTAATGCCCCAAAAGTATGACGGAGGATATATATATACCATTTACGATAGTTCGGGGTATTTTTGTCTTTTTTTCCCTTAATAGATACTTGGTCGTAGTTTACCTAGAAAAAGTGAACACCGAATAGTTCATATAGGGAATTTGCAAAAATATCTTCAGGTGTATTTGGCCATTATATCTAGTAGGTAAGTCCTTTTGATTTTATTGTTTTGTGTAAGATAGATTATGATCATGAGTTTTCCTTATAAAAAATAAATAAATTATGATCATGAGTTTTATGAGTTTTTAAGTAGAAAAAGGGAATAAGTTATACTTGAGGTGTGTTTTGACAAATAGTCGTTAATAGATCAGGTACGAAAACTGAACATCTAATAGTTCATATAGGAAACTTGCAAAAATGTGATACTTCATGTGTATTTTTGACCATTATATCTGGAATGTAAGTCCGTTTGAGTTGTATATGCATGCTTAATTGTCTACGAAAATTCTGTAATTATTGTGTTGAATAATCTGGCAGAAGTACCAGTGGAATATGAACTGCCCTCGTTTGGTTTCTCGGAGAAAATCAAGGTATGCAGTTTCTTTCTTTTGACTTGATATTTAATTTTGTTATGATAGTTTATCTATTTCGAGATGTGGGAGATGGTTGAGTGGATTCGATGTGGTAACATATTCTTATTATATTGTAGAGGGAGCGTACACACTACCCTCCCTGGAACCCACTTATGGGATTAGAGTGGTTATGTTGTTGTATTAATATTTAGTTTTTCAATTATCTTGTTATTATAATCATAGGTGTCAATGTATCTGACTAGTACGAACTCAAAAAAGAAAAAACAAGTAGTGTATTTGAATGGTAGCACAGAGATACTGAGGTAATTTACAATAGGGGTGGACAACATGCGCAATTAGAAAATTCAAGGTGATTGCTCTGTCACTATTTGGAGTTTTGGACCGGAGAGCTCGCTGCTTTTGTTTAGTAGATATGTACAAGATTAATTAGAATACAAAAGTTAAATTCTGCTAAAGCTGAAACTTAAGTGTCAGTATAAATCGAGCCAAAAATTTCTGCAATATAAATCACTGAGATTTCTGGAGTTGATGTGGTAAACAGGGTGCATGATCATCGTTCTACAAGATTCTATGCACATTCCATGTTGCATATACAAAGTTATTCTGAAGATTTAGAAGTTCTTGTTTATCCTCATTTGCGTTTTATGAAGCATGTGGCAAAGTAGTTTTGCCTTAAAAGATCAAGTTAGGTAGGAGTTGAAAATGGAGTAGAGTGACCTCGTCCACCTCCTTATTCATGATGGTTGATATTGGGAAGCGTTAGTAGGTGATGGGCAGTCTGTAGGAATACGTTGAGCTGATGTGTGGCAGGAGCTTGAGATATCACATACACGGTGATGGGTATTGTAACTGTAAATTTAGACGTTTTCTCTGAGAGAGCTATATAAGCGTCTGATGTAAATATAGTAACCCCATTATATTTATGAAGCCTCTAAGATCAGTGTTTTGAGAAGCGAGAAGCAGAAAAAAGCAACGAGGGCTCGCTTCGCAGAAGCGAGATTCGCTTCACGCTTTTTAAAATAAAGCGATATTTAGTATAAAAATAGAAAAAATATTAAATAACTGAATAGAGGTAATATATTCTTAGATTAGAAGAAAATAGATAGTCAATAATACTCATAAGTCATAACATATAAAGCAAAAAAATCAAAAACATAATTAAATCACAAAGAATCAAACTCCTATTCTTCAACAAGATCCTCAAACTCTTCAAAATGCAGCAATAAAAATATAAAAAAGCACCCAGCAGCAACCAAAAAAAAAACAGTAGCAGATCGCAGCAGCTTCGTAGAGAAGAATAGAAGAAGAAGAAGAAGAAGAGGAAGAAACTTACAGCAGCTTGGCAGCAACCAACCAAAAAGAGTCTGAAGAAGAGAAGAAGAAGAGAACTTACATAAAAAAAGTCTGAAGAAGAGAAGCAGTCGCAGCTGTGAGTGAAGTCGCGAAAGACGGAAAGAGTATGTAAAGTCGCATATCTTTCAGAAAAAAAAAAAAAAACTTACAATTTTTTTAAAAAAAAAAACCCTAATTGGCGATTTTTATGCTTTATCACGCTTTCGCTTTTCTGGCGCTTCTCGCTTCTACAGTAGAAGCGGACGCCTTTTCAATATCGCCTCGCCTCGCCTCGCCTCAGGAGCTAAAAGCGCAAGAGCATCGCCTCGCTTTAAGCGCGCTTTTCACAACACTGTCTAAGACATACGGAAAGGCTTAAATGCACGAGATAAGATAACTCAGAGATGATGGCCTAGGCTCGAACTTGTGACTTAACCGGGGTGGGGGTTGGTGGAAAGGGGACTATATCATTACTATATCAGTGTGAGGCGTAGTTGTTTCGTGCATTAGATTTTGTTTCGTAAATGAGCAATGAAGTGGGTGCAAACCTTGGAGACCATGCTTAAAATACCAATAGAGACAAAAAAACACTAGGTGTCTTCCCATCTGTCTGAGCCTTAGGGTTATAGTTATCCAGTACTTGTGTTGGTGGAAAATACTCAAGTAGCAGGTACCTCGTGAGGAATCATCATGATCCTTTAGTTTTGGATAAATTGAAAGCAAATGCAAGAAACCTTAACAATTGTCATATGGTGACCATCACATGGCCACTCTAATTCATAATATCTCATATTGCAACATTATTTTTGACGTGATGCTATAAATAATTAATAGTCAAATTATGTTTGTCGGTTAATACATTGCGTATTCCAGAGAATCTGGTTTCGACTTTTCTGTGTATAATAATGTTTTACTTTTTACTGAAAAGTTAATTCAGACAATTGCTGGAACTGGATATGTATATTTGTGGGATGGAACAAATGAGTCATTTCATGTTGTATGCAGGATAGAATTAGTGTTACGAAACCTGGAACTTTGAATGCTCAAGCACTAACAGAACATCAACGACGCGTTCCTGATGCAGCATCCTCATTGGAGCTGTCCTCTTTATCTGTTGCACAGTCCATTTCATCAGTGCCAAGCGCAACTCTAGCAGAAAGACGATCATCAGCAGCAGTAAATTGTAGTACAGGAGAAGTGGTTAAGCAGAGTTCTGACGCCCAGGTTCTACCTCTTGTACCAGTTCTAAAGACACCAACTCGCGATGGATACAATTGGCGGAAGTATGGTCAAAAGCAAGTTAAAAGTCCTCAAGGTTCTCGGAGTTATTACCGATGCACTCATTCTGAGTGTTGTGCCAAGAAGATTGAGTGCTCTGATCACACTAATCGTGTTATGGAGATTATTTATCGAAGTCAACACAATCATGATCCACCCCCAAGAGTAAATTGCTCAAGGGAAAGCAAGTCTGCATTATTGTCTTCGCCTACCAATGGCAAAAGTTTAATAGCTCATCCAAGTAGAAATTCTATTGAGACCGTAGTATCCTCCTTAAAAGAAAATTTGCAAGAAAGTTTACCAATTGCTGAGACAGCAAATCAGGATTCCGGTGGGTCTGACACTGACACTGAAATCACTATTAGAGAGGAGCACAGTGACGAGGCTGGACAAAAGAAGAGGCAAGTTCACTTTTGTATTCAATTTTAGTTATTTTATTTTTCCTCTTACAAAAGTTCAAAACCATATGATTGATCACAATTTTCACCTATGATTTCCAGGTCGAGGAAAAGTGACACAAGTTGTTCAGAATCTGTTCCTAAACCTGGAAAGAAACCCAAGCTTGTGGTGCATGCTGCTTGTGATGTAGGAATCTCAAGTGATGGCTACAGATGGCGAAAGTATGGACAAAAAATGGTGAAGGGAAATCCCCATCCAAGGTACTGTATTATTTTATGCCGTACACTTGATAATTCGTTTGATTGTTCTGCCTGCCTTACGCTGAAATTATAAGAACCAGAAGGGAGTGATGTCACATTAAACACATTTCTTGTATCATACTGGAGGTTTTTTTTCTATTTTCTCCGCTTTGTTTCCTTTTGTTTGGATTGTGCTGATGGATGAGAGTTCTATTCTTCATGCACCCTATTCTGCTCTGTGAAACTAAATTGCTCGGACTCTTCAAAAATGTCGATGGGTGCATGAGGGATACTCCAAAAGTAGTGCATTTTCAGAGAATCCAACACGGGTACAGCAGCATTTTTGGAGACTCCGAGCAACATAGTTGTTAAATGCTATGGATGAGAGTGTCACTCATCTTACACCCTTTTCTGTTCTGTTAAGACTCTTAGGTATTCTTCAGGTAAATAATTCCTGCTAATTTTCTGTTTCGAGTTAGAATTTCTTTTGATTTAACATCAATATTGACAACTCTTCTCACATATTACTTGTTTTTATCTACTTTACGTTTTAACTCATATCTCGGTCAAAAGTATACTTCATTTTGCTTCTTTCATTCTCCTGTTCTGTCCTGAGTTGTTTCCTGGTTGACCTTTAGGAACTACTATCGCTGTACATCAGCTGGATGTCCTGTTCGAAAGCACATTGAGAGGGTTGTAGATACCACAAGTGCTTTAACAATAACATACAAGGGAGTACACGATCATGACATGCCCGTACCAAAAAAACGTCATGGTCCACCGAGTGCACCTCTTATTGCTGCTACTGCCCCTGCTTCTGTAACCAATATGCATGCTAACAAACCTGAACCTCTACAACATCAAAAATCGACCACACAATGGTCCGTGGACAAAGAAGGTGAGTTGACAGGTGAGAAATTGGATGTTGGAGGAGAAAAAGCAATGGAATCGGCTCGAACTCTGTTGAGTATTGGATTTGAAATAAAGCCTTGCTAAAAATTGTTTAGCTGCTTTGATTATTTTTTTTCTGCATTTATTTAGTTTTCCTCCATAGGGCTTTACCTTTTTTTTTATAGTCCAATATATAGATAGTCTATACTCAGTTATGTACATTATTGTGGATCAAAATAAGTAACATAGAACTTAGAGTAACATATTGTGATGTTTGTCAATTTGCATCTGTTTAGGAGAACATGAATCAGTTTAGCATATAAATTGTTCTTTTTTTAGTATGCTTTCTTTAGTATTTTGTTGGCTTCATCGGGTCGTAGTTTTGACTATAAGTCATGGTCTATCAAACAACCTTTCTACCTTGTGAGATTACATTAGTATGTTGGTTGTATGCATCATATCCCAAGCATCTTCTTGTTGGCTTAGACAGAGAACACAACAGGTGATAAAGTAACTCATATGAAGCAACTAAATGAGGCAAAATACAAAACATCCATTTGATTGCGATCGATGAATCCAGAAAACATGTTGTGTTCGTTCAATAAAAGAACAACAGAAAATACACAAAGGTTTAAGAAGACGAGGATGAATCGTTCTTCATATCAATGCTTTTGAGACGTATCGTTGACAAACTCATCATAAGATCCGAAAATTGCATCTGCAGATGGTGTAACGGGTTACAAGTTAATGACATTACGTAAAAAGGGATTGTTCTGCTCATGGATTAACAAGGAAAGATAAACATACCCAAGCAGGCCGCGACCCTGCCACACTCGTGGTGTCACTTGTATGTTAGTCATAGCACCTTGCCTCAGAACTGTCATGGTAACTGCACAGCCCTGATTCGACTGTGCTTCAGCTGCAAGTCGTTGTAACAGATTCTCACCCGACTGGACATTCCCAAATCTCACAACCTGATCTCCAAGTTGTAAACCGTCCTCTGCAGCTGGAGATGCCTCGGTTATTTCATCAATCACCGCAAAGGGTCTGCTGAAAACTACGTCTATGTCCATGGCGGCACTTGTAGCAGCTGTCACAGAGTAATTGCCTGGAGATGATGAGGAACCAATATTGACAGCAGATCCTTGAACACCTAAACCAGCCGAGCAACATCTTAGAAGAAAGAAAAAGGATATATTTTTGATAATCGAAAGAAAAAAGATATATTGTCAGGACCTCCTACAAGAATATGCTCCATTAACAGTACACTCGCTACGTTTCATTTTGATACGAAGGTGTTTGATTCTATGGCTATACGTGCATGTTATTAAGAGTAAATTTAAGAGTTCTCAAGTATAGAAAAATGACATTCTTTGAAAAGAGACTAAAAGGGAAAAAGTGAAACATACCATGAAACTGATAGAGTAAGAATTTTCAGTGAACTTTAGAATAGCTTATACCAATACGAGACAAGAAGATCAATATCCTATATCAACTACAGCTTCAACTTCTAGAAAATGGTTCAACGTACCAGTACCCCTTATGTGTAGTGATGCACATGAATGTTTAAGTAAGAATACAGAAGTAGTATAACTTGAGCAACTAATACCCTTTAACCTATTGAATTCGGCTGAGAAAGAACTTCTTCCTCCTATTGGATCAAAAATACCCTAGTTATTTCTTGGCTTAAAAATGCCCTAACCTATTGAATTTGGCTAAAAAGTATCCTCCTTCCATCTATTGGACCAAAAATGCTCAACATTATTTTTGGTTCAATACGTGAGAGGAGGCTTTAAGCCAAATTCAATAGTTAAGAGGCATTTAAGCTTAAAAAAAACGTGGTATTTTTGATCCAGTTGGTGCAAATATTACTTTTAGCCAATTCAATAGTTTTGGGCATTTTTGGCCTTTTTCCGTAAATCAAATAGCAGGATGGAATGAGAATTTACAAGCAAACACAGGAGTTGACGCAGAAGCATACACAGAAGATATGATATTTTAGTTGGATAAGCAAAGATGATGGTTAAGCGTGAAACATGTAAATCAGCTGGTGGATCAACGCATGTACAAAGGATGCCAACTCTACTAAAACCAACTGATGCATAAGGAAAAGTATTACTATTGCTCATACACCTGTCACTCCCACTTGCTGATAAAAATTTACCGACCTTCTCGGACAACACCATAGATCCTTTTAAGTAGCACAGTATGACAATGTTCTTATCAAGAAGTTGTTTATGTGATCTACCAATGTCACGTACCTGAATCTTTGACAGAGGAAGGACAAGAAGCAAGCCGTGCTGAATGCAGAACTTGAATATTTTGGTCTATTTTTTCTGTTATAATCTTGTGATCATTACGCAGCTCTGCAGTGTGGAAACACAAAGCGAATTAAGAGAGGAGCAGATATAATATACTCTATTGCTGCTGAAACATGAGTTGTTCTGGAAACAATAACAAATAAGTATACAACATTACAGAATACAGATGGTGAATTTCTGATGTTGCAGCAATCGATGTGCATAACATCGAATGCTCTGGAATAATAACTATTAAAAATAAAGAGCATCAATTCTTCCTCAATCTCTGCGTTAGGATGATATATATATATCGATAACAAGTAAAAACCTCAAGTTCAGTTAGAAAACTCAAATGCTAATTTTTGGTACCCACAAAAACACCGACAACTTCCGGGTACAAAATATTTTCCCTATACATAATGTGTTCACACATTATCCGACTCGTCAACTCAATATAAAAAAAAATGTCTCTTTTCCCAGTTAAAAGCAAAGAATCTTAACATCTACCGTGAGCACCCTAATTCTGAATATTAACATGTTCATTTCTCTACTTCCTTACACTTAAGTAAACATGTTTTGGAGTCACAGAACCAAGACTTGGGACAATAAAAGCGAGAGTTCACAACTTTACTTTAAATTATACTTACTGAACACAAGGTCATGGCCTAGGGGTTGATGAGGTGGTACAATAACCATAGGAGACCAAGGTTCAAGTCCCAACAGGGTGATTCTTTTCTACCATCCAAAGTTTTGGAGGACAAATTTACCAGGATACCTCTGCTGGTCTCAAAGGCAGAAGATACCCACTGGATTAGTTGAGGTTCATTCAAGCTGGTCCCAATTACCACAGCTATAAACAAAATAGTACTTCCTCAAAACATACTATAGGGATATCAGTCAAAACTTCCACTAAGCTATGACATCAAAATCAAGTCCAAAGCAACTTCATTGACTAAAGTTTCAGCGATAAACAGACAGGTTCTTAAATCACAAACCCCAGCAACTCTAAAATGCAGAAATAACTAATAAAACAGACATTTATGAGCATTACCAGCAAGCCTATGCCGGTCAGCACGCACAGTGGGAATATCAATATCAGTTCTTGGGAACCCCTGCAATTAGCTTCAAAGTTTCAGTCTTTATAATCAAAAGACACATCAAATCACAAACCCAAAAGGAAAAAAGAAAAGATCAACCATTCCAATGAAAAAAAAAAACTCAAATCAATATAGTTCCTTTCAACATAAATAAAATAAACATAAGAGCACAGGGGCAGCCTGATGCTTCTGATGCATGAAGCATCAGGCTTTCACACGGGGTTCGGAGAAGGACTAGCCACACCCCCAAGGGGCGTAATTAGGGCAGTCCACCAATATCCTTGCATCATTTCGACTACACAGCTCAAACCTTTAACTTATAGCTATGGGTCACACGGAGACAACTTTACAGTTGATCTACTACTCCCTTTCAACCTTAGTTAGACTTATTACACAGCACGAAGCATCCAAAGTTCACGGAGAGTTCAGGTAAGGACCAGCAACACCCCAAGGGGCATAATTTGGTCAGTCTACCCATATCCTTACATCAGTTAGACCAACTACACAGCTCAATCCCATAAACCTATAGGACACATGAAGACAACTTTACAGTTGATACACAAGTCCCCTTCAACATCAATTAGACTAACTACACAGCACGAAGCATCCAACACTCACACAGTGTTCGGGGAACAACCAGCCACACCCCAAGGGGATTAATGTACCATACACTTGCATAATTTAGCTAACTTCACAGCTTAAACCCATAACCTCACCTATACATCCCAAGAATACAACTTTATCATTGCTCCATGCTCCCACTCAACACAAGAACACTCAGGAGCAGCCCTATGCACAAAGCATCCATGTTCACACAAGATTCAATAAAGGACCAACAACACCTCAACAGGTGTTATGTAGACCGTCTACCCCACCACTCGAACTCATAACCTATACGTCAAACAGAAATCAACTCCATAACTACCCCTTCAACATAAAAGCACTCTAAAATCCAAAAAATTGAACACAAAATCTAAAATCACATAAGAAAAAAAACACCCAAAATTCAAAAAAGTAAAAGAATTACCTCAGAATCAACTAGGCTCCCTGAAAGTCCAGGACCACCAGGTTGGCAAAGTCGCTGAATAATAACATCCATTTCAGCTTCAGTATTAGTTCTTTCATCCATTAACTTCATAGTTTCTGCTTTCAAATTTGTACCCACCATCTTTTTTTCAAATCTTATTATCTGGGATTTGCTCAAAATTTGATTTTTCTCAAATTTTCTTCACAAATTCAACTAGGGTTTATGCTGAAAAAAAGGCAATATAGTGGCAATGCAATCGAATTGGTGAGGGTGAAGGAAGAATAAATTGCAGAAAGGTCCTGCATTGTTTCAAAAAGTACAATTTAGTCCAGACAGAAATTTTAATTTTTTTATTTCCCAATCATCCCGTGTCTAACGTGAATTAGAGTTCGACTATTTCAAATTCGTGCCGCATTGAATCCCATTCGGAAGAAAGTACTTCATACCAATGATTTTTTCATATACAGAACTCGACATACATGAATCTTACCAATACATGCACTTGCTTTAAAACGTTAAATAAATTATTTAAAAAAAAAGTCTTTGTTAGTAGTGTTCGAGTTTACTTGTACATATCTTAAATCTCATGAAATTTAATGAAGCTACATGTTAAAATATTTTTATAATAAGCTTCTTCTTTTTTTTGAATTATTATCGTGTTTAAGTCAATTTTTATATCTATCGACTAATTTTATGGTATATTTGCCAATTTTCATCTATAATAGGTTATAGATAAATTTGTTTAGGATTTTCATCTACCATTTTAATTAGTTTTGAATATGATTTTCAAATTAACCATAATATTTTTTTAAAATAATTATTATATATCTACCTTTGAATAAGTACCCTTTGAATTGTACAACTTCCAAGTATTTTTTTTTTCTGTATGGACTTTATTTACAGTAGTAGGAATATTGTTACTTTCATAATGATGGATGAAAGAAAATTAAAACTTTGATTACTTCAAAAGTTTATCAAAGACTAAGTACTCCTTTATTTTTTTTTCTTTTAATGCTTATTTAGTTGACATTTTTAATCATCGAGAATTACGATGAAATGAATAAGATTTTTTGATGTTTAACTAGAGGTCTCGAATTTGACTTTTTGTTATGAAAAAAACGTTGTATAGAAAGTGTTTCTCTTTTAAATTAGTCTTATACGACGTGAATTCAGATTAATCAGGGTTTTAACATAGATGTCCATAACCAGATAAGAAACCATAGAAATAAAATCTAGTTGATTTCTTTGACATTTTCCTTTATCTTGTATTTGAGGTTAATTCATACCTAATTTAGGAAAAAATATATTTTAAAATTATAAAATATTATCCTTGGATCACTATAAATACACCCTTGGATATCCTAAGTTTCACCACAAAATTAAAAGTATATCTTAATTAGAAAAATGGCTAGCAAAATAACTTTTTGTGCTCTACTCTTTTGCTTTTTTCTCATGTTTGCTTCTGGTGAGTAATTCTCAAATATTTTTTTTCAAATTTTTGTTACTTTTTATAAGTTCAACTTTTTTGGATTTATAAGTTTATTATGAGCTTTACTTTTTTCCGCTAGTTTCACATCTCAATTTATGATAAAAAGCATATTTGAAAACTGTCACCTTTTTTTGCTAGTTTCACACGATAAATATCAGTCGCTTTCGGCCTTTTTCCTACGTGAACTATTACCATATACTCAACTAGATGTATTTAGTGATAGTTCAAGTAGAAAAAGGAAACAACTGATAGTTAACGTATGAAACGCGCGAACAGTAATAATTCAAATATACTTTTGACTATTATCTCTTTTCTATTTTAAATCATTGATTAGCTCATCTAATCCAATATTTTAAAAAATTACTCAAATTAACTTTTCAAAGCAAAAAACTTGTCACATAAATTGATACTTAAGAAGTAATAAAAACCCATGAAATGACATGTTTTTTTTTTAATTATTATTATTTTATTTCCTTATTTTTTTTTATCCTATGTTTTTTATTGCAGAGATGCAGATAACAGAAGCAAAATACTGTAGAAAGCCTAGTAAAGGGTGGAATGGGAAATGTTTTGAAAAAAAATGTGATAATTGGTGCAAAAATAAGGATCATGAAGATTATGGAGATTGTTACAAGGGATATTGTTATTGCTATTATAAATGTTGAAAAAATAAATTAATGAAACACAATATATGGCCATAAGACTTTTACTTATGGCACAATGTGTCTTATATAATGTATGATTGAATAAATGTCTGTGATTACATGTTTAATATCGCAGAAATAATGATCATAAATTATTTATGGTCTAAATGTTTGTAATTTGATGTTTTATATATGAAAGATATGATATTAATATATGTCTTAGGCAATATAATTAAGATTGTGTGCGTGTTTTTGTTTGATACATTTTTCATATCTTTTTCTTATTAGAATAATGTGTCCGCGCATATTTTATAGTTATTTTTTCCAGTTTTATTTCACAGATAATGATCGATACATATAATGTAACATCTAATTAAAAAAAAGGGATAATTGTATATAATAGCAAACTAATAACCTAAAATAAATGGAGTAGCTAGTGCTTGATTTAATTGTGCTCCATAGCAAAAGTTTGCAAAAATTGTCAGGCGCCTCTCTCCCAAATATCTCGCTCGCCACTCTCCTCCAATCTCTCGCTCGCTTTCTCACTTTTTATACAAACACAAGTGTATAAAAATTATTTCTAATTGTATAAAGCAGAGGAAATTGTATAAATACATATATTTTTGTTCCCCTCTCTCCCCTCTTCCAGATCTCGCTCATCACTCTCCCAAATCTCGCTCGCCACCCTTGCCTTTCTCACTTATACAAACAGAAGCGAAATGTATAAATTGTGTTTCTATTTGTATAAAGCGTGAGAAAATTGTATATACACATGCAAGTACATATATTTTCATCTTATACACTTATAATTATACAATAAAAATACTCTCCTGCCCAATTTCTTTTGCCTTTCTCTCTTTCTCGTTTTATACAAATTTCTAATTGTATCTAATTTCTCTCTTTCTCGTTTTATACAATTCGATTTAATTGTATATTCCCTGCCAAGTCTCTTTTGTCTTTCTCTCTTTCTCATTTTATACAAATTCAAATTGTATATAATCGTTCTATACACTTATAATCATACAATTCGTTTTATACACTTCGTTTTTATACAAGTCTCTACCCAAGTGTCTTTCTCTTTCTCGTTTTATACACTTCGTTTTATACAATTCGCTTCAACTGTATATGTATAGCGAATTATACAGTTTCTATGTTTGCTATGGAGCGCAATTATGTGAACTTTGCTATAACATACAAATATAAATTTTTTATTTGCTATATGTGAAAGTTGCCCTTAAAAAAATAATCTTCTTAACGTAATATATATCTGCAAAAGATATTTATACATAAAATGCTAAATTTTATATAAATATTGAGTACAGATAATTTTTTACGCTCTTATTATATTATATTATATATTTGTGAGATGGGATTTGCTTGATGATGATTTTTGAGTCAACAACTATAGATACACATACAAGCCATTCCTGTAAAAATGCCTTCCCACAAACATTCACCTCCAAAAATATACCCTTCATTTGTACATACATTATCACAATGGTAGCCATTATAACATTGCCCTTTAAAGTTTTTACTCCATGCATCACAAAAACCAGCACTAGCACCCTCCACAACTTCAATTTCTGAAAATAATAATAATAATAATAATTAAAAAATATTAAAATTACGAAGCTGATTAACTATGCTCGAGTAAAACTCGTATCTTTGCAACAAAGGAGTGACATGACAAGAGGATAGAGAATATTTATGTTTTGAATTTCGTATGTTCTTGTAGGTGAATGCAATAAGAACTGGCTACTCATCGCATTATAAAGCTAATGTTGTCAACAAACAATCGTAGCCTTCCCTCTTTATTTTCTTTATTTTCCATTCTCTTTATTTTTGGTCTTTTAACTCGGGCTTATTTTATTGTTCTTCATCGACAATATATAGATAATTATCAGATTAAGTTTATCTATTACGACGAATTATTAAGCATGGCAATGCACCTAACACAATAGTAAGAAAAATATGTAATTATTTGTTATAACAAGTTAAATTATAATAATAGTATAAAAAATTCTTTAAACAATCAGTATATATTTATACTTAAATATTTTTTTATTACTAACCATTTGAAGCAATGAGGAACAAGCAAAGAAGTATCACAAGAAACCTAGAATAACAAACATAATATTCATCCATTTTCAATTTTGATTTCTTTTTTCTATATGAAATAATTAACAAGAAGTTTAATTTATTATAACAATTAGCTAGGTGTATCTTCACACACACTAACAACATATATTTATAGGGACAATACATAAATTTGGGTATCAATAATTGATAAATTATATTTATTCAAGAAGCAATATTAATTCTTGGTATCTTCAAAATCACCAATGAAGACAACAAATTTACTTTGATAAATAAGAGATAAAGTGATGACACTTTTTTTTTTTTGTTCAACTTTTTCTTAATCACTTGACTTTTCTTTTTGTTAGTATTGGTTGTTATATTCACTATTTACCAATATTTACCTCGATTTGGTTTTGAAAATTATCAATTCCAACATACATAAAAGTCCAAAAGCAAAACATAAAAACATAAAAAAAAACATACGTAAATTTCAAGTTATGCGTTGACAATATAAAAAATAATTCACACGATAAGATCGTACGATAATTATAGATAAATTATTGATAATTAAATACCAGATAATAATTTGATAAAAATGATAATTAACTAATCTGGTATAACATGTTAAAATTTATTGATAGTCTATACAAATAAATAATCTTAATTTGGATTCATCTCTTTTAGGAAAAAGGGTCAAAAATACCCCTCAACTTTGATTTATTATTTAAATTTATCCTCGCCGTTAAAATAAAGTTAATTTTACCCCTCATGTTACTAATTTCACCAAATTTACCCCTCATTAGACGGATTGACCCAAATTGACTCGAATTTACCTCTTTGACATGTTTAATGGAGACTTGGGAGAATGGGTAAATGGGTATAGGAGATTTGGGAGAATGGGGTCGGGTTATTTTAAATGGGGTCGGGTTAATGGGTTAAAATAAGGAATAGAGTTTTATTTTTAAAATTCGGGTCAATTTGGGTCAATCCGTCTAATGAGGGGTAAATTTGGTGAAATTAGTAACAGTAGGGGTAAAATTAACTTTATTTTAACGATGAGGGGTAAAATTAATTTTATTTTAACGGCGAGGGTAAATTTAAACATAAATCAAAGTTGAAGGGTATTTTTTACTCGTTTCCCTCTCTTTTATGATATAGGTCAATACAAGCACTAAAATTACTATACTGATCGTGTAAAAAAGTATTAACACAAAAAGATTAAAAAATATATTAATCGGTTATATGGTAAAAATAATAATTAACTAAGCTATCACTTGTTAAATTCATAATCGATAGTCCTACAAAAAAATTATTTACAGATCCAACATATATAATTTAAATTTAAAATATAGATATCTAAATAATAGCTTATTGGATATATTCTTGTTGCTTAAAGGAATCAAGATTAATATTTCATTATTATGAGACAGAAAATTACAAATTAATAAAACAAAGACGAAAATAGCTCAAACAATTATTTTTTTCGATATTTTTCATGTTGATTTTGGAATTAAGATTCCAAGAATGTTGCTTCTAGAATCAACTATTTAATTAATTCTAATTTTGAATTGATTAAGAATCCAATTAATTCCTATAAATATCTGCCATTTATTCCAATTTTCATATAACTCTTTGCTATTTAATTAGATATAATAAAGAAAAGTTTGAGTATGGCTAAATTTCATATTTGCTTCTCTAGGTTTCTAGTTACACTTTTTTGTGTACTCCTCCTTGTGTCATATGGTGAGTTAAAAAAATAAAATAATTTTGGAGCAAATGTTTCATCTAAACGCATAAACCGTTAGAGTTCTGTATTTTTATTATTTATGTTAGGTCTACAACATGTTTTTCCATATACATTTGAAAAATTCTTTTTAATAATGTGTAGCGATGAGATTTAAAAAATTAGTCTTTGTCTGCTTTTATAATATGTTGAATTGTGTAATCAATATCTCATCTAAAATTATATTATCAGAAAATCGTTATCTCCTAAGTAATTCATCAAAATCTGGCTCATCAATAATATTTTCAACAAAATTTTGATCGAGAATCTCACTAAATTCCATAGAGACATCTGTTGAAAATTAGCAATTTTCTAGTAATGAAATTTAAACTTATTTCTACAAACTTTAAAATACTCTAGTGTGAATCACATGTTTTCAAACGCCTTTATTTCTTTCTTAAATTTTATATTTATATAAATAATATCACATAAATTGAGACTGACGATATAATAAATTTTATGTGGATGTAGATATTGAAGGTGTGAAGGATGGAATTTGCAAACAATTTAGTTCAACATTTAGTGGTCAATGCTATGTGTCATCTCATTGTGAGGAAACATGCATTAAAGAAGGAAGTTCAACAGGAGAGTGTGAGTGGAAAGGAATACATTGGGGATTTGTTTGTATGTGTGAATATTTATGTTGAGTGAAATTGAAATCATCATCAAAATGCATACATATAAGAAAATAAAAAAAGCTTAGTCTTGTTATTATATATATAAAATATAATAAGATAAGAGAGTTTTAATTGAGATGAATAAATAATGTTCTAATTGAGTGCAAAATAATTAAGAAAAGAGAGATTGTTGTATAAGTGAATTAAGTGTACTTCTTGATGTTACTTCTATTGTATGATATTGAAAATAAATATTTCAATGTATAAGATACATCTTTCATCTACTTTGTAGTTTTGCTATTTGTTGAAGTGTGTAATCCGTTAAAAGAAATGGCTATAACTCAATTTCGAAAGTTAAATTATGAGGAACGGATTTTTAGTCCAGTTTTCCTCATTCTACCGATTTAACATGACTATCTCATAATTTTAGAGTTAAAATTGTTATGTCTTCAATAAGTCCTTTCACGTGAGAGTTTGATTCTTTTAATTTGTATTTAAGTCAAGCGTGTAAAAATTCTTTTTAATAATGGATGACGGTGAGAGTCAAATTGAACCCATCATGCATGTTGTGGTGTGATTATATTATCTCAAAGTTCAAATTATTAGAATCATTATACACTTTTATTTACTCAATTATATCTCTAATATACCCTTTGTGTGTGTGAGTTTGTTTCTTTTAATGAGCTAAGCATGTGAATATTGATCTTCTTTTTAATATTGGGCTTGAGCTCAAGCCCTATACGATATTATGATCATATCTGCTTTGAGTTTTATATCATATTAAAGCGTATAATCATTTCATTTAAATGCTATATTTTTTTCATTCATCAGTCGTGTAAGGGTTTTCAAAGGAATTTAAATGGTCTCGAACTACTCCATCCATTGGCTTAAATATTCTTAGGATTTTGGATTGGATATTCTAAATTTTCACATGATATATATAACACGATAAATTATGAAACAATACGTAACAACCATCCAAATACGGTGTTCAAGAATCTTGCAATATTACTATGAGACAAACATAACAATGATGGAAACAACTCAAACGATTTGTTTAATGGTGATTTTGAAGATACCAAGAACATTGTATATCTTTAAAAACTAAATCTAATTACTTTGAATTAATTAAGTAACCAACTTTTTTTTCTCTCATTATAAATATTTGTTATTATTTTCAATTCATATAAAACTCTTTCCAATTTGATATAAGGAGCAATTTGAAATATGAGTGAATCTCAAGTTTGCTTCTTTAAGTTTTTGTCATACTTTTCAGTGTACTCATTGTGTCAAATGGTGAGTTTTAAAAATGAAAGCAAATCTTTTGTTACCATAATTTTGATCTTTTCATTCAAGTATAATGTTTATGTGATCAACTTATTTAAAAGTATTCAAGTCAGTAAAAATGATATACGTACATTTTTAAAAGTATGTCGAATTATGTGACAGTCTCAATTATTTGAAAAGACGTATATTATTTATTCATTTATTAATTTACTAAAGTACTAAAAATAAATTTTTATTTTTATTTTTATTTTTCTTCAATTTTGCAGGCCATTTTCCTTTTGTGGGTGCAATTTTGGGGTGCCAAAAGTTGAGTTCTACATATAGTGGACAATGTTATGATGATGCACTTTGTGCCACAAAATGTTTTACTGAGGGATATTCCAATGGAGTTTGTGATTGGGGTGGACTTAGATGGGGATTTGCTTGTTATTGCCAATATTCATGCAATAAAATATGAATTTAAGTTATATACATATATAATTTGTTTTTGTTATATGTATTATCAATGAACTTTAACATATGATCGGGTTGCATCGTCGCATCTGATAATATAAGGTGATTCAAGTTCATCTAGTACTCATCTTTTGATTAATTAAATAGATTACAAGTTTATGGAGCAAGTAAGAGAGTCATTAGAAAGAAGTTTTGAGAATTACGAAAGAAGCTTCGAAATCATATTGATTAAATCTCATCCATTCATAACCTTCAAAAAAATTGTCGCGAGACTTTAAGGTGGCGGAAAGTTTGGATGAAACCTCGTAGATTTAAATCCAAAAGGTAAATATAAAAAGAAGAAAACATAAAATCTAACTTCCACAAAAATATCAGTATGGACACCGCAAGTAAGACAATATAATATAAATATTGTATTATGATATTTAAAAAAGTTGTTAAATCTAACTAACGATGTTAATTTTCTTTTAAAAATAGTCTAAAAAGAAAAGTACATAAAACTCATAAATTAAAACAAAAAAGTATATTTTATAATAGAACTACATATAGTATACATACACACACAAAACTAGATACACCTTTATTCTTTAATCATGAACAAACACAAAGTATTATTCACCTGTTTTATTATAATGAAATATAAACAGGTTTTTTTTATACATATATTATATTTGATTTTGATCAACATTATTATTTGATGATTTTCATATATTATATAGTATTTTTTTTCAACAAAAATATTGACACATGCAAACATATCCCCAATGAACACCTTTCCATTCACATTCTCCAGAGGGAGATCCTTCCTTTACACATGTTTCCTCACAATGAGCAGATTCAT
The DNA here is from genome assembly GCA_022817965.1 of Solanum lycopersicoides. NCBI lineage: Eukaryota > Viridiplantae > Streptophyta > Magnoliopsida > Solanales > Solanaceae > Solanum > Solanum lycopersicoides. The sequence continues at coordinate 683,505 of CM040624.1, forward strand.
AGCATTGTCCACTAAATGTTCCACTAAATTTCTTGCAAATTCCATTATTCATACCATTAACGTCTGCATAAATAAAATAAAATAAAAAAATTAATATTATAAGTAGGTGTTGGACATAAAAATGTGATATATGACTTTTTTTTTAAAAATGAAATAGTTTATAAGAGTTACTTAATATGGACATATGGGGTATAAAATGTAGAAACTGAAAAGGATAAAAGATAAAATATGATTATTATTAAAAATATGTTTCGAAAAGATTTGGAAAGAAAATGGTCAAAAATCATATCTACGAAAAATTTATTGACTAATGGATACGAAAAACTGAGAAAATCGCTTAATTTCTGTTGAGTGGCCCCTAAATGCTAAAAAAATGGTGCAGACCATGTGAGGCTATACGTATTGTTATCCAGGTCATTATGGAGGGTCATGTAAAATTTTGGAAAAAAGTGTTGGAAAATCGTATTATCAAAAAATTCATTGATTTACACACAAAAAAAAAAACTAAGAAAATAGCACGCTAATTCTTGTTGAGTGACCTCTAAATGCTAAAAAAGTGACGTAGATCATGGTGAGGCTATATGTATTGTTCCACAGATCATTACGGAGGTTCATGTAAAAGTTTTGAAAAAAAAATGCTCAAAAAACATATCACTAAAAATTTCATTGACTTACACACGAAAAAACTAAGAAAAAAATCATCTAACTCGTGTTAAGTGGCTCCTAAATGATTAAAAAAATAACGTGGACCATGATGAGGCTATATGTATTATTCTCTCAAGTCATTACGGAGAATCCTGTAAAAACATTGAAAAAAAGTGCCCAAAAACATATCATCTAATTCATGTTGAGTGACCCCTAAAGATATTCTAATCTTGTTCTAAGCAATAGAATTTGTTGCTAATTTTGTTCATCGATGGATAATTAAATATTTTGTTAGCTACGAGCAATATAATAATAAATTAGCGATAGGTTAGTATATAATTCCAATTTTCTTTTATAGTGCAACACATAATAATGATAAAATTAATTATTGGAATGAAAGTAAAATTATTGCTTCTTTTTTTCAAACTCACCAGTTGATGCAATGAGGAGTACTAGGCTAAAAAATATCACCAGAAACCTAGTAAAGCAAACATTATACTTAGCCATATTAAAATTTCTCTTTTAATTATATATCAAAAAATTTGACAAAGAGTTATATGATTAAGTGGAATGAATTAAGATATTTATAGGGAGAATAGAAGTTGGGTTCTTAATTAATTAATTAAGTCAAATTCAGAATTAATAATATGTTAAAGAAAAAAATACTATTCGGATTGTTATGGGATAATTGAGATTCCTTCACTCTTACTCAGAGGTATCGGGGGTTCGAGTACTTAGGAATGAAAATAATTTTGTTGGGAGCGCCGCCCTCAAGAAATGAATTGTGCAATGGTCAAATTCGAATTAATTGAATTTCAATACAGATATCGAACATCAAATAAGAAACAAATCTCGTTCTTGGTATTTTCCAAATCATCGTTTGCCTTTTTTCTATTCTTCTTATATATATTTTTTGTCTCATTGAAATGGATCTTTTGATTCCTCTAGCTAAGTTACTAGGAGCCAGCAACAAGGTATTCTTCGATATATAAGATGAAGTTAAATTATGCATTTGTTTTTTGTATTTTGTGTTTAGCTTTTACTATGAATTTTATTTACAACGTACAATAAGCTGCAAAATTTTACAAGTGAAATATGATATGCGATGATCTTATCCTAATCTCTAGAGGTTGTTTTCGATATATCCTCAGGTTAAATGAAATGTTATCAAAGCAAAATTGTAAAAATAATATGACAACTAAATAACAAGATACAAAATAAATAAAACTATGTATATCTAGACCTAGTAATACATAGTACAAAGAATAAGAGACTACACAACTATATATATTTTTGTATGTCTTTTAAAAAGTGAACGACTTATATCTTATTAGAGTACTTATCTGTAACAACTCAGACTCTTTATTTGAAATATTAGTTTGCACTCAAAATTATGTTCCAAACGTGTTTATATCAATGTTGGTATGAACATTTAATTTATGACTTGTTAGCATGCCTTAAGTTGAATCTCGTGGCCTTTAAACATGTTTTGAAAAACTTTAGAACTTGAAGAATAAAACTTTAGAATATTTATACTTTGTAAAACATAGACTATTTCTGAGCAATGATGTTGTTTGCTTTCAAGCTCAAATTTCAAACATTATCGGAATGAAATAGGACGACCAAATTGAGCGAAATGCAGACTGATGATGAAAATTAACAAGTTATGCACATCTTCAACATTTATGGAGTGTCGAATGGAGACATTAAATGCACATCTTCAACACATAAATCTATTAGATTAGACCTATTCAACAAAGAGACAATAAATTTGAAGAAAGCATGTTTAGAGGGTCTCAGAATCAGTATCAGCTAATTTTGTTCCCAAAAACTTATGGTAGCTGAACAATACAAATGTGAAATGTTTATAAAAATATAGCGAAAGGTACATCAAAAATACATTTTCGCTTATTGTCAAAACTTATATACATTTCCTTCCCTGCTTCTTCGAACTTGTCCTCCAAAGAGTTGAATTAGATAGGACACCAATTATTCATAATAGTCAAACTTGTCGATTGTTAGGTATATTTTCCTCATAGCAGTGTTGGTTTACTGTAGCGCCAACTTTGGTAGTATAGAAATTTTTTGTTTCCGGATCGGTTAGGCCTTAGAAACATTAAAAGCATAATTAGAGATGAATATAATAATTTCATAAAATAATTTTAGCTCTTACCCGTGAAGGGCCCTTAGTCGGATCTCTCTTAGTATGTTATTGCTAAAATTATTTCTTTCTTTTTAATGATTTTTTTTTATTTTTTCAATCGTTTTAGTTTTTTTTTTTCCAACCGTCTATAGAGATGAACATATTAATTTCATAAAATAATTTACTTTTTTTTTACCCTTCTCAGGCGCTCCCACCCCTTTTGCCCCCTTGGTAACTCGAACTCGCACCCTTCGGGTTAGAAGTGAGGGGTGCTTACCATTGAACAATTCTCTCTCGTTTCTTAAATTATTATATATATCAAAGTACTTTTTAATCTTGTGTCCTTAAACATGTCACATGGAAGTTAAATTTATAATTAATAAAAAGGAAAGAAACATTCTTTAATGTTTTGAAATGAACTAAAAGAAAGACAAAATATAATTATTTTTTTATTAAAAAATTACTTATAATAATTCTATTATAATAAACCATGGTCATCCCATACAATGATGTTTTTCTAACTTGACAATGGAAATTTCGATATTACGATTCAAATGTGTTTCTAAGCAATGATGTAGTTTGTTTTCAAGCCCAAATTTCAAACTCTCGAATCAATATGGAGTAAGAACAATTATAGCGATGTGTAATAATAGTCAAGTTTCAATGCAAAGCCAACGATGGAGCTTTAGACATTCATTTACCTTGTTAAACCAACAACTCATGACTGTGGATGATCTAGATTGTACTTGTTTGATGAAAAGGAGAGAGTTTTCTAAACGCCATACAAATAATTTTATGATATTAGGTTCTTGTCATGGTCTTATACTGATTAATATAGACGAACATATTTACTTGTGGAATCCAGCCATTAGATGTTGCACCAAAGTACTTGAGCTTTACTATCTTGCATGGAAAGATGAATTCACTACACTAGGAGGACTTAGTTTCGACTCCTCCAAGAACGATTACAAGGCTCTCATGTTTACGTACAATCACTTAGGTAGTGTTGAATTCGTTATAATTGCTAGTCTTAAAAGATAAAGAGTGGAGGATACTCAAATTTCCTTATAATATTAGTTCCATTCGTGATGGAATTACATTGCATGGTCGACTTCATTATAGAGTAAAGAACAAAAAATATAATGTTGATAACGATGCTGATGATGCTGATGATAATGATGAAGATATGATTGTAATATATTTTGATCCTATCTCTGAAAAGTTTGATATGTTTCCGATTCCTAATGAAAAAAAACCTATAGTTGGTTTAGGGGTTTTGAATGAATGTCTTTGCATAAGTCGTGTGGATTATGATGAGGATCATGTTGAGATATTGGTTATGAAGGAATATGGTGAGAAGAAATCATGGACATTTTTATATTTTTTCACTAGTTTTTTTCATGGATTGGAAGCACCTCTTTTGGTGCATAAAGAATCATTATTGACTCTACAATATGAACGTTGCAAAGTTGTTGTATATCTAAAGTATGATAATTATATTCTTATCGAAGGAGATTCGAATTGTATGATATCTAGCGCCCTTGTCTATGTGGAAAGCTTAATTTCGCCAACTCAGTATCGATGGAGTGACAAGTGGCACAAAAAATTTGCACGACGGGCAAAACAACTCCTCCCTCCTGTTTAGAGCGGTTAAAACGGATCGGTCCGGCCCAAGCCTAGGGCCAAGGAATTTGAAGGTGTAGGGCGGGCTGACCCTTCATTCAAAAGAGCCTGAATGTTCAACTCAACCCAACCCAACCCTAGAAAGGCTGGAGTGGGCTAGTCCTTTCTTTGACGGCTCTACTCCGATAACAAATAATAATATTCTTTAGACTATTTTACCCAAATAATTATATGTACTAAATTATTTAAATAACTTTTTTTTTAATTTTTAGAAGCTCGAACTCGAAAATAATTGTTCACTCAACAAAGATATTGACACATGCAAGCAAATCCCAAATTAGTTCCCCTCCATTCACATTGTCCAGAGGGATATCCTTCTTTGTTGCAATTTGTTTCACAATGAGATGATACATAGCATTGCCCTCTAAATGTGCCACTAAATACCTCACAAATTTCATTTTCCACAGCCTCAATATCTGAAAAAAATAATTAAAATTGTTATACATTTTTTAATAGTTTGAATTTTAGATGAGATAATCAGATAATACAAAATCAAATAATAGAGTATAAGAAGAATATATTAAGTATAGTTTTACAAGTGGAATTCAGGGAAGAATAATAAAGTATGTTTCCAAATCTTATTCTTATATCTTTGTAAATAGAGGAGTTGTTTTCGATAGATCTTTGATTCATATACTAAGGAGGAGAAGGAGAAGAAAAAGCAAGGCCGACCGCAGGGGAGGATCCACACCATACGGTGGGGGTGTACGTGCACCCGGTAACTTTCAAAAAAATCATATGTATATATGTATATCTATTTTGAAAAACTGATAGAAATTAAGATATACTTAATAGTGCACCCATAAAAAGCATAGAAGTACCCTAGCGCAATTGGTAGAAGCTAGAGATACCACCCTCTAATCAAGGTTTGAATCTCACTTAAGCCTCTTTTTATTTTAAGTTTAGCTTAGACCTTATATTTGAGATATGTTTATATTGGTGCACCCAAAATCTTTAAATTTTAGGTTCGCCTCTGCCCGACGATATGTTGTGTAATTTAATAAATATATATCGTGTATAACAACTTAAATTTTTAGATAGTATGATCATGTAAATATCGAGAGGAAAAAAAAACTCACCATTGGATGTAATTAGGAGTATGTTAAAAAGTAATACCATAAAATTAGAAAAGCAAATATGAGATTTAGCCATATTGAAATTTCTCTTTCTCTAAAATAGCAAAGAGTTATATAAGAATTTTGGGTATTTATCTAACTCAAAGTTACATTTATAATTAAAATAATTCAAGAGGCAATGTTCTTGGAATCCTCAAAATGACCAAAGAAAAACACAGCAAATTAATTAATTGTTTTATATGATGTTTTCATCCTTGTTATATTTGTAGTTTTGTGTGTCATGGTAATAGATTATTGATTCCTCTCATGTAATTTATAATCAAATTTTAACACTTACAATTTATAACAATATTCTACTTCTAATAGTAATTTTATTTAAAATTGATTTTCTATGTTATATTATATTTTAAATTTTTATGTTATATTATAGGCTATTATATATTCTCTCTAATATATAGCATTTCGTTATAGCGATAAAAAATATTCAAACAAAAGATACAAATGTAAAAAGGTTTGAGTGAGCCACATATATCGTTAAAGATTGAATACTTTCTTCGCATATTTTAAGTGACTCGTTTTATTTTTTAGGTTACGAAGTGAAATGATTTGGTAGTTTGACACCCCATAATTGTGGCTATATATTGTTTAATAACATAAACTCACTTGATTGACTGCGTAAACTTTTATATTATTGCAAGGGTTCGATTTATCTTGCAATTCCCCCCCATCCACCCCCACCCCCACCCCGTTTGCCTTTTCCTTATCTCCATTTTAAAAAAATAAAAATGAAAGGTGACAATTTGTAATTTTTCGGGACAAGGCACAAGTATCCTTTTAGAATATGATCAAAATAACATAGACGCATTTTAACTAAACTAAAGTCCTATTCCCGCTCCCTTCGAACTCAAACATCTCCACGCCCCTCAACTACGTAGAGTCCCAAATTGTTTGATACTTTTTAATTTATATTCTTTTTTATAATTTTACTACAATATAGAGTTTTGGTATTAATTTGTGTTTCCATATATATATTAGCATCATTATTCAAGAAAGAGATGAAGTTATTAATTTTCCTCGAAAGCTTAATAAATCGCGCTCTTCAAACACGATTTATAAATAAATATAAAAGCTTAATCAAGCATGCATTAAAAAAATAAAATCTAGAGAAAATAAAGTATTTTTTAATCATAACATAATCTATTAATCTATATATGTATGTTCTATAAAAAAAATCATACGTACATTCTATGATAAAATTACAAATAAAAATACTCAATAATACAAAAAAAATTATAAAAATCAAAAAGAAAATTGATATATCATCCAACAATCAACAACTTATATTTTCACTTATTTAATTATCATCACCTTTTTAATATGGATAAGGTTCTGAAAAATATCTCAATTCTGATTGAATTTGCTGTTGCAAAACTAAACTTTCATGAGGACATATTACTTCCTTGGACTATTTAGTAGTGCATTTTTTTACTCTCTCAACTATTTAACAGCGTACTTTAAAGGTATATATATGACCACGCGAACACATTACTATTTATAATTTTGCATTATTTTTTATGTACATGTGGACAAATATATATGTTTAAAATACGATATTAAATAGTCTAGAGAGGTAATAGATCCTCATGAAAGTTTAATATCGCAAAAGCAAATTTGATCAGAGTTGATATATTTTTCAGATATACATGACAATACCACACTTAATATAATTAATTAACTAGCAACCAAATGTACAAATGCAAACATATCCTTTTTTAAATCCACTCCAAATACAATCTCCTCCAATACTCCCTTCTTTTAACCTACATGTTTCATCACAATTATATGGAATTATACATTGCCCTTTAAATTTTGCACTCCATCTTGTACAAAGACCACCTTCAACACTTACCATATCTGCATAAACCAATTGAGATTCTTGTAAAAAAAAATATTAAAAAAATTGCGATAGACAATTTTTGTAGCTAAACAGTAAAAATCAGTTGCTAATCTTGTTTAATAATGAATTATAAGAAAAAATCATACTAGTTATGAATTATTTAACAACAAATTAGTATTATTTTTTTTTACTCATATTGTATTGGATTTTTATTAATATTCAAACTTTAAGTGACTAATATTATTAGTTTCACATGTTCTAATAACTAGTTGATATTATACTTTCCTTCTTCTTCTTTTTTTATATATAAATCTATATTTAATTCAATTCTTAAAGTTTATTGAATGATAATAGTAAATAAAACCAACAAAAAGGAAAAATAACTCAACTTATAAAGTAGAAATGTAACTAATTGGAAGAATTTATTTATTTATATATAAAAAAAAACATTTACTTACTGTTTGATGAAAGAAGAAAGAAGGTGAAGAATACTAGGAGAAATGTAAAATAGAAAATTCTAGATTTATCCATTAATTAAAACTTTTGATATTGTAGTAGTAGTAGTTTAATTTTTTCATATGTAATAAAAATTTAATAGCAAAATATGATCATATTTATAGGCAAAAGAGGAAAATAATGAAAACAATAATTATTCTCAATTACATCAATTTTTTCTTGGGATCTCCCAAAACAATGATGAAATATAATTTTTAATTAAGTGCATTCAAATTTCCTTTTTTTTTTTGTCTCATTATATTAACAAGCATCTAATCCACCAAGGGTTAAAAATTGAAATTTTTGGTCCTCTTAAATCCACTTAAATGTCATTTAGTCAATAATTAGCATCTGCTAATAACGATTCTAATTTCTAAACCTCATTATATTATTGTGTAAACAATTGAAAAAGAGGTTACGATTGGTTTAAAGAAAAATATTTTCTAAAAAAATAACGATTTTAAGATAACTTGTAGTATATATTATTGAGATAGTTTTTCTACAATTTTAGAATTTTGTTACGTTTCCATCCCAATTGAGTGTGATACATAAATTTGTAAAAATGATATAATTAAGCAAATAGTAGACAAATAAAACAAATTTTGTTGCTCCAAGTTATAAATCTTCCCCTTTTCACTTTGATTGTGATATGTTTCAAAATTAATAATATTTCTGTATTCATATTGAGATCATTTAAATTTAAATTCACATTCTTTTAATAAGTTTTATTTCATTTTCAAATTACTCAAATTTCAAATCTTTAATTTAGAATTAATAAATCTTAATTGTCATTATCTAGTCAAAATAGTTTCAGAAAGTAATCATGGTCTATTTATTTATTTTTAAAAAATAATCTTGGACTTCACCTAAAAGTCAAACCAAACTTGTCTTGTTTAAACCAAAACAATATTCAATTTTCTCAAAATAAAATTATATGAAATGGGCTTTAAGTGCACATATAACTGATTTAAAAACTCTATATATTTAAGGCATAATCTAAATTTACAAATTTTTATAAATTAAATTGCTTTTAATAACTCCTATTTAAAATTATTCTATAAGCAATATCAACCAGTTAATAGTCACTACAATGACAACATCACTACGATAACAATAACATATTTAGAGTAATTTTATGAGTAAAGGCTTGAGTAAACAAAATATACGTAAATTTTATTTATTTTCAATAAACTTTCAATTCATTAAAAGAAATATTATCAAAGCAGAATTGTAGTAAGGAACAAAAAAATGCTCTCTTTATTAACTTGTTATTCATATTTGATTGAAATTGTAATCAGTATCAAAATCTATTACAACTCTTTCTTTTTCAAGTTCTACAACTTATTATATTTTCACTTATTTATCATAAACTTTTATTATACACGAACAAATTACAGAACACCTTTCATAATTTTTTTTAGCTTCGTCACTGTGAATCATTATTGAATGCTAAATACAATTATAAATTAATTAGCAACCAATTATACAAATGCAAGCAAATCCTTTAATACCAGTCCATTCACATTCTCCATGAAGAGCCCCTTCTTCTAACCTACATGTCTCATCACAAGAATAAGGAACTAAACATGGCCCTTTGAATTTTCCACTCCATATCTTACAAAGACCACCACCTTCAACTCTTATAATATCTGCACAAATCAATAATTTTAAATGCGACGGATAAATTCTGTAGCTGAATATATATTTACTTTTTGAATCATAAGTAATAATAGAATGAAATCGTTTAAAAGGGATATAATATTAAATCTTGTAAAGTTATCTTTTCCTTAGCTAACTAGTAAAATGACAAATTTAAGTATAGATATCATTTTAACTGATATATGCTAAAAAAAATAAGTAAATACATATCTCGTATTTGACTCTATCGTAAGATAGATGTGTGCAACCATTACCAATTAGTATTTATTAAAATACTTACTGTTTGATGAAAGAAGAAAGAAAGTAAAAATTACTAGGAGAAATATAAAATATAAAATTCTTAGATTTATCCATTAAATTAAAACTTTTGATATGTGATGAAAACTTAATAGCACAATATGATCATATTTATAGTGAAGAAAGAAAGAATGATTAAAACAATAATTATTCTCAATTACATCAATTTTTCTAGGGATCTTCCCAAACAATGATAGAAATATAATTTTTAATTAAATGCATCCAAATTTTTTGTTTTTTTGTTTTTGCCTTATTTTGTTTCTCTGATTATTATATTAACAAGTATCTAATACTATAAGAGGTAAAATTTGAAATTTTTGGTCCTGGTTGATACACTTAGATGTTTTTTAATCGATTATTAGTATTCGTGTGAAATTACTTACTTGTATTGATATATGGTGTATCGTGATGAGATATGTGATGTTTTGCTTAAGGAAAATGATTTCGATAAGTGACATGATATAAAATCGAAGAAAAATGATTTGACATGTGATATAGAGTCAAAGAAAATAATTTTGAGTAGTGATAATGTACCTAAGGGGAATGATTTCGGTAACTAATGTGATATAAAGCCAAAAGGTAAAGGTTCTGACTAGTGATATGATGTAATCGAAAAAAAATGATTCCGTCCAGTAATATTGTGCCAAATGAAAATGGTTCCGGTAAGAGTTGTCTATTGTGATTTGATGCATTTGGTTACTTGTGATTGACATATTGAATTGTGACCGTTGAACTGTGATCGTTAAGCCTTGTGAATGGTGTATTGTGAAATTGTCAGGATGATTTGATTTCTATGCATATTGTAATTTGAGAAGGTCCGTTTGGGATGAAAAAAGCACTCATTTTCTAGCTAGTTTTACCTTATTGATTGGTTACTTGTAAGTACCATGTTGGTCGGTCTAACTCCTTGCTATCTACACTTGTGAAGGATATCGTGTGATTGCCCTTCTTCTTCTCCTATTTTCGAAGCTTGTCGAAGGACTTTTGAGATATAGCTACTTTGTCATCCCGACGGACTCTCTTATTCCTTATCTTATGTTTTGTTCTATTTGAGAAACAAAGCCACCGAGACTTGTAATCATTTTTTATATTCATAGTTTATGTATTAGTGACTTTATACGTGACTATCAAATTTTGGGATGATAATAGAACGAACAAATTTTTTACTTTTATATTCTTATTTTACTCTCCACATTTCTTTCGTTTCGTTGGTTAACTCATTTTTTTTATTTTTTTTTAACAATAAATAGCAAAAAAAAATAAAAATTAATCCAACTGTTGTTGATCCATTTCACACGTGTGACTTGACACGTGCGAAAGTTGAAAATGGCCACTGTTTTCTTCTGGGTTTCAGACACGTCTTTGATTGATTCTGTCTGCTGCTCTCTTTAGCTAAAAATTCAATAAAACTGCATTTCAAAAGTTTACAACTTTCAGAAAATAATTTAAAAAAACAATCTTGATTTTTTGTTGTTTTGTTCTTGAATTTGTATTTGATGATTGATTCATGAACATGTAGATAAAGGGTGTTTGATTATACAAAAAAAGATTCAATTTTTAGTTGATTATACAGAAAAAGATTCAATTTTTTTTGGGAAAAATGAGTGTTTCTTTAAGTGTAATGACTTTTAATCTTCTTGAAGATCAGTTAGAGGACAGTCCAAACTCATGGGAAAAGAGGAAAGATTTGTGTATAAGTGTTATTACAAGTTATTCTCCTATGATTCTCTGTACCCAACAAGGTTTGAATAAAGTTTCATTTTTTTTTTGGTTACTTTTCTGTATTTAGGTGGATCTTGATTGGGTTTTCTGTGGTGTTTGTTGGAATGGGTGATTTGGGGTTGCTTTGATTTGTGATTTGCGTTTATGGGTTTTGTGTCTTTTTTTGCAGTTCTTTATGATGATGGATTTGTGTTTTGTTTCTGGAGCCATTTGTTAATCAATGTTTGGTTGTGTTTGCTTTTTAGGTGTGAAGTCACAGTTGGACTATATTCAGCAGTGCTTGCAAGGTAAATCTTTCAGATTGATCTTATTTTGAGTTAATGGTAAAAAACTCACCTTTTCGCGAGTTTTATATCTCAATTATCACTTCCTTTGTATTAAAACACACCTCGATGTTGAGTTGGCGTACACGGGCCTGTTGTTGATTGGGAACAAATATTTGGCCAACTCAGCCTCGGGGTGTGTTTTAATACAAAGGGAGTGATGGTTTAGGTAGGTAAAGAGAATAATTGATAGTTGAGGTATGAAACTCGCGAAAAAGTGATACTTTAGGTGTGCTATTGTTGTTAGTTGTGAACTATAGCTAGCTTCATTATCTCTGCACATTGTCTGGGAAGAACAGGTTATTTTGCTTTTCTGAAGAATTGTTTCAAAGTGATCACATGCTTGTGCTCAGAATCAATTGGCTATGAGAATTTGGGTGGGGGGTGGGGGTGTAATGTTGTAGCCAGTATAGCTAAGTCAAATTGAAGATGTTTGTTTTCAACTTTTCTGGTTGTTCATTGTGTGCGACATTCTAGAAAATGGTTGCTGGAGAAATAGATGACAGTTTGAGAGTCGTCTTTACTTTGAGTTTATGTCATGTAAAGAACATATTTCCGTATATGGAGTTATGGACCAGAGTTTAGTGTTTGTTCAAATATGCTACAAAGAGTAAGATATTGAGCATTTCATAATCAAGAGGGAGCTTCTATTGTATACGGTTATAAGTTCAGCCTTCAAGAAATATATATGTTGCTTAGACTCTCTAAAAATGCTGCTGCCCTCATGTCGGATCCTCGAGAAAATGCACTACTTTTGGAGCATCCTACACGGACACTGCAACATATTTGAAGAGTCCAAGCAACATTGTTAACATTAAGTAGGTTGGTAGGCAAGCACAATTGGCAACTCAAATAAGTATCATACAATTCTTGTAGGTTTGACTGTCAAAAAATGTGTTAAGCAGCATAAACATTAAATGAGGGACATAATGTTCAATGAGGTGGTGTAAGGAATGTGGATGATGGACTACCATGTAAAGATCTCCGATTAGAAGACACGGGGGAGGGGCTATGGAATTGGTAAAGCGAAGAATTACAGTTTATAGAAAGCTGTTTCAGGATAGGAGATACCTTTGGTTTTCCAGAAAAGAGTAACAAAGGGATGATGAACGGCAGAATGCTATATATTCACCCTATATCCTGGTAAACTAGTTTTTCAGATAACCATCCCACTCCCACTAAACTTAGACCTTGCAACAGTATAACCTCAACTTGATTTTTGTAAAACAAATATTGAAGAGCTGTCTCCAACTCAGTCGAGCTCGAATATATCATAGCTTAGTTCAGCTCTACTCCTTATTATAGCAAGTTCGGTTGGACTCAGCTTGACATAGTATTGTAATAAACTGTGTCTCTAATTCGATTTGGCTCGGCTTGTTCAACTCGATACCCAAACAATGACTATGTTTTAGTGTTTGGTCCACCAGAGAGAAGGTTAGTATATGTAATGAAAAAATAGGCATTAGTGTTGTACATATCCTATTTCTGGACTTTAGGAACTAACATGTCTATGACTTAGAAAGTACGAGGGAAAATGTAGGGAGAGAAAAGGGGTTGAATCAAGATGGTTCTACATGTTATGATGCAAATTGAGGCAAAAACAATAAAGGTAATAGGCAAACAAATGTTAAAGCTATACAGAATTTTCTCCTAAGAAATGTTTGTGTTCATTCTATTCACATGGGATAGATGAAGTATCTGCCTCTATCACCTGTTCTTATCATCATGTCCTCCCCAAATGATCGTTGTGTATGATAGATATGAACCTTAGAAACTAGAGTAACTTTAAAGACTTTGTTTAACAGTAAAGGCAGTACAGCGGGATGTAGTAGAGACACATTATGAGCTTGAAACATGGTTGTCTAGTACATTATCCCCGACTTTTGAAGTTGAAACAACAGATTCCTTGGTCATCAAAAATAGACTTTTGAATACCTTCTTCTTTCTTTTTTTGATTGCTGAATAGAATGTGTAATTTTACCAACTTTACTTTATTCATGGAATATAAGATGATGCATTTTACAATACATTGTTCATATTCAGTCTAAGGAGTTACTCATGTGTCTTAAGAATTACAAGGATATATTTCAGCTATTAGTTTTATTTTATTGATAAGTATTATAGGACAACATTTATGATTTCTCTTTTTCTTTTGGAGTGTTAGTATTCTTGATCATTGAGCCGAGGGCCCATCAGAAACCGCCTCTCTACCTCCCAAGGTAGGGGTAAGGTCTGCGTACACACATAGGATTACACTAGGTATGTTTTTGTGTTAGTATTCTTTATGTTGAAGGAGCTAATGGCTGGTCGTTATTTGTATCGTTTTTTATTTTTACCAACTAGGTTATGAACAGTTTGGAATATCAAGGAAAGGAGCTGAAGACACTTCTGATCAGCACTGTACCATATTTTACGACAAGGAAAAGGTCTTTCTTCCCCCTAAAGAACCATGTTTTCTTTTGTAATGTAACTTCAGCATCTGGCTTAGAGAGAATCAAGCAAAATTATTTTATACAAGCTATCTTAGATCATCTGGTTTCGATTGAAGGTCGAGCTTTTAGAAGGGGGAACATTTTGGTTGTCTGAATCACCTTCGGTGCCTGGAAGTATGTCTTGGGGTTCTACAGTACCGTGCACCGCAACATGGGCAATATCCTTTTGATCTATTTAATTTTAACTGTCTTTTCACCTTCATCTTTGTTCTTTTAGGAGTCGTTTGGTTGCCGGCTAGGAAGGGAACTATCCAAAAGTAGAAGAGCTACTACCATGTTATTAGTTGCTTTGTGCCACGAAAATTGTGAAATTTGAAAAAACTCGTTTTTGTTTTCAAAGTGAAAAATGGTATTTGGAAATTGGAGTATTACAGAGGGGAAGGGGAATGGGGGAGGGAATTGCATGATGGGGAATCAAGCCCTTAGCGAACCAACTGAGCTACTGAGATTCCCGGGTTGTGTTTGGCCATGAATACAAATTGGAATTGTTTTGGAATTTTTGTGAGTGATATGGCCAAATATGACTTTTAGAATTTTATGGCCAAATATGACTTTTAGAATTTAACTCCGGGAAAAAGGTAAAAAATATTCATGGATTATTGAATAACTAATACCTGCATAACTTTAACCGGCAACAAAATGACCCCTTACTGCATGGGTTATTGAATGCTTTGCTCCCTTGACATAGACTCTACACATTCCAGCTGAAAGGCGTTGAGCCGCCAGGTTTTTCATTTCAGATTGTTAATACGACCATGGATGAGTTCAGTCCCCGTGCTCGCAGGCGAGGTGCTTTGCTCACTTGGCAGCATATTGCATCCTTGCCCCCTAGCTTATCCGTCGTGTACTGTGGAGGATTTAATACCCAAAAGGAATCCACTACAGGTCGTTTTCTTCTTGGGAGATCTAGGTAATCATGCCGTTGGCATTTTATTTTCTATTGTATCACTTCTGCAATCTTTCCGTTATTGTACCTTGCTTACTATATTCAGTTATTCGCAAACTTGACCTTGCAATGGCACTACTTAACTTGCTAGTTTTCCTGTCAGACCACGGAATATGGCCTGATTTTAACTACTCAAACAAGGGAAATATAGTTGTAATTTGACAACTGGCGAACTCGTAGTTTTTTTTTTTGCTAGGCCAGGTTAATCTATTACATTGAATATGAAAATAACTAATTGTCGTCCTTCCCAATATAACATTTGGAATATACCGATTACAAAATGCAGTTTGAAAATTGTTGCTATTCAGACATAATCGAGTTTAGAAAATCATTAACTACTGTATTTGTATTATTAGAACATTAACCCCAGTCGACACATTATTCCAGAACTTGACAATATTCGTTACTATTCTGCGCCGTATAGATTTCAAAGCCTTGTCATACTGTGCTGTGTGAATAAATTCGGGAGACATTATTGATCAATGTTGTTTTTCCCTTTGCCAAGACTTCTTCACTTCCGTTATTTTTTTTTCTGAACTGCTTTCATTTGCTTTTCCTTGAGCCGAGCGTCTATTGGAAACAACTTTTTTCCCTCGCATTTGAGCTATGGTAACTTTTGCTTTCTATGAACATTGATTATTACACAGAAAAAGAAATAACTAAACTAGTAGCGCAAGCTATAGTAAATTATGATTTACATTTTTGTCATCGCCTAGATTGCATACCTGTCGGTGATTACCAGGAGCGCAGCCTTTTGTATGTATACATAGTAGATGATGAATCCCCTCGGCTTCTTCATGTGTTTACTTTTCATATTTTGAGCCCCTTAGTAAAAATCCTGGCTCTATCACCGGTGGTTACCGCTAAAGTGTGAAGCGAAATGGTACCATGCTTAGTTCTATATATGATCTAAAATGCTTGGATTAAACCATAGTATATAAAATTAAGGAGAAATATGTGGATATAGCTGACATGTTGTATTTCTCAGAGAGCACGGAGTTGTCGGTGATATGAGAGATGTTTGGCCAAATGCTCGTGTGAGAAAAAACGTATCCCTTATACGGACGTATCATGGATTCAAAGGTTGTGTAATCCTCCAAAATTCCATTGCTATATTGACTTACCGATATATGATGTGATGAAAATGACTGTTTGATTATATCAGGTACCAAGCAAGGTCCACTCGAGTTCTTCAAGTTAATATTCCGAGCACTTTGCTTGTGCTGGGATCGCCAAACTCAGGATCTACATGTTGACTGGATCCTTTTCAGAGGCAGATCTCTAATACCCGTCTCGTGTGAGGTGGTAAGCGACAACATTGATGGCTTTTATCCTTCTTCTCATTATCCTGTATACGCCGAGTTCATGCTTCCTCGTTCAGTAAGGCTAACCGAAGCATCCCCTGAAAACGGAACCTAAACTATACTTCTTGAACTTTTCGCCATTTCGCTCGTGCATTGTTATTTATTGATTGATTTTTCCCCCCCTTTAATTTGCTGGTATATGGCTAAAAGATCTTGTTTTTGTGAATTCATTGAGATAAGTTGAAAGATTTATTTGTTGGTTAACAAATGGAAAATGAGTGGTTTTGTTGTTTTCAGTTTGAATTCTTTGTGTAGTTTATTCAGTCAAATTAATATTAATGTTTTCTTTGAAGCGTGTAAAAAAGAAACACGACAGATAATATAATGGTATATACCATTTTGTGTTAATTGTAAGTGTATATAATTTCATTTCCCTTTTGTTATATATGTATGTTTTAGGAATTAAACATAATTGCATTTAATTTTAATGTACTAGAATAAAAGTTTTGTTTAGTTAAATACAAGTAGGCAGTCATAATCTAGGTAATTAAATACTCAAATTATTTCTTGTTTAAGTAAAGCTCTAACAGCTGGAATTTTGTTTATTGCTTAGTGATTCAATTTGCTTTATATCAAATTTTAATAAATAATTGTCATGAAAAAGACTTTGGTATGACAAAAAATATTTTTTGAAAAATATAATGGTATTGTTTGTTCAAATTAACATATATATAAGTAAAATGATATACGAAATGATTAAATAACCTATTTTGGATATCCTTAACATAACAAGTTGCTATTTTTGGACGCCCTTTAAGAAATTTCTGGCTCCGTCACTGGCTATGATACAATAATATAAGTAAATCAGTTATAGTAAACAAAAAATGTTATAGAATATAGTTGTTATAGAAACGTCTGATTATAGTATTTTTTGGTATTTATTTATGATACTATCAAGAATTATAATAAATTGATTAAAGATTTCGATTCGAGTTTGATAAATGAAAAAAAAAAATCATGATTAGAAATGCTTTGATTTTCTCAGTAAATTTCAGATATCAAATGATTTATATTAAAAATAAGTTACAAGAAAAATTACTTAATATATTAAGTTGCAAAAATGTAACATGCATATACATGTGTTTTCCCACATTTATAAATATGTTAATAAAATAATTATTCAGTAGTTGCAATGCATGGGCACCTCGTTTCCTCGACAATCCTTGTCCCAAATATATTTTGTAAAAATAAAAAATTAATTATTTGTTTCTAAGATATTTGTTTTCTCTTTTAAACTTTGATTTATTAATGACACGTATTTTCTACGTTGGACTTAAGGCGACAATATATATATCTTTTGATAAATGTTACATCGATCCTCTAAGATGCATATACTATAACACGTACTAAGCTTTTATTAGAAAGGAACAGAACAAAGAGGAGTGCTCCACTCCGAAAGAGAAGGAACGGAAAGAGCAAGCGGCATCTCTCGTCGTCTTCGTGGAATTTCTTCATCTGAATAAGCGAAGTCAATTTCAACCTTCTAAATTGGAACATGCAGAAAGGCTGAGATACATTGGAACAATGATCCCGCCTTTCATTTTCCACCCTTCGTCGGCCCTTGCCGCCTTCCTTAACAAGCCCTCGAGCCTCTTTTGCGCCGCCTTCTTCATAGAATCCGCCCTCCCAATTCGAAGTTTTTTCCTGAAAGTTTCAACTAAATTTGAATTACATTTTATAAAATATTTACCTTTTTTCTCTTATTCTGATTTTAGATTTCGCTTAAGTATAACTTTTAAAACTTGTCAATTTAAAAATCGATGTCAATTTTGATTGATCTATCTTATTCTTAAATAAAATAAATTTATAAAAATCTCAACAAGAAAAATAAGTGTTTATAAGCCTAGAGTATATTTCCTCCATCTCAAATTACTTGTCACATCTTTTTTCACGAGTTAAATTACATATATTTTGGGCAATATATTAAATTATGACGTATTTAAATTTTCACTATGTAGATTCAAAAACTATAAATATAGGTAAGATTTAAACTTAGTACCTCAAAAGTGAATTTTGAACTCCTAAATCACTAAGTAAATTTTTTATAATCAGGTTCGGGTGAATATCCTCCCTCCCTCCCTCCAGATCTTCTCCTAATTTTAAGATGTATCTTTTTAATCATATTGACATAAGAAGAACTATATCATATAATAGTTTTTCTCTAATTTTTGAATTTCTAAATTTTTACTTTCAAATATTAAAATAATTTAATTCATTTATCTCTGAAATTAATTAAATCAACTCTAAAAAAAATGAAACATGACAACTATTTTTTGAGACAATCGAAAGACTTTCCTTGATATATATTTATATATATATATATATAAAAAGAGAAAAAAATGAATAATTAAGAAAATAGGATGCTTTTTTAATCAAAGTTATGGTAAGTAAATACAAATTAAATCTAATAATCTGCCAATAATAATCCATTAGTACTTCATTAAATGTTTAATATGACGGCAGTCATTCAGATCCAATCTAAACCGTTCATTATACAACAAACGCTTCATAATTAATCTCTTAATCACTTCCTTAATCCATATTTTACCCCACTCTTCACTAATTAACTTGGGGAATATCATTAGATATATATATATATATATATATATATATGTATATCGCCAAAGCTTTGAAGAAAGATTTACTTATAGAGAGAGAAAGTTTGTAGAGAGAGAAGCGGAGTTTGTACTCTACCGCTCTCGGATTTTGATTTTCACTGTGTGTGTTTGTGTGTGGATCTAGATCTCAGTGAGAGAGAGCTATGGAGGTCGTAAGGCCTCAGTTGATTCACCGGTGGATCTCGGTTTTTCTGCTGATATGTTTGTTTTCATTTGAAGCTCAATGTTTTTATCTACCAGGTGTTGCTCCGCAGGATTTCATGAAGGTGAGTTTTTCCAGCTGTAGTGTAGGATTTGTTGTGATTAGATGATTGTGTTGAGATATTGGAGGTTTGAGACTGAATGATGAGGAATATATGAGCTTGATGCTGTTTTTTGTGCTATTAGTGCTGTTTATGTGCGTATTGTGTGCGATTTGTTGTATTTGCATGATTATGTGGAGATATTGGAGGTTCGAGATAGAATATTGGAGAAAAAATGAACTTCCTTACTGATCTCGTTGCTAATTTATGTGTTATGTGTGCGATTTGTTGTAAGTACATGATTATGTGAAGATATTAGTGGTTGAAGATAGAACGATGGAGGAAAAAATGAGCTTCCTTTGCTGATCTCGATGCTAATATTTTGTGCTATTTATGTGTGCGATTTGTTGTAATTACATTATTCGATGGCGATATTGGAGGTAAGAGATAGAAATGAGTGTACTTCGTTGATCTCGATTCTATTTTGTGTGCTGTTATACAGTATGTAATTGGATTCTATTTTTGTTGATACATGTGCTATTTGATGATATAAGTTTTGATTTGGATATTTGGCGGCTTATGTGTTAGATCTGGTGTAGATTAGGAAGTTTGAGAGTGGAATGATATAGATTTAGTAAGATTGACCGATTGTATGTAGCGCTTTGTTTCTGTTAGATCTATGCAAATCATTAAATGAATTTTAGTGGTTTTGGTCGTTTATTGTCTAGTTTTTACTGTTTTTTTTCTGTTAGATTTGATGTGTTTGTCATGGTCTGAATCAACTCTCCCTTGTACAAGAGAACACATGGTTTTAATTGGGTATTATCAACATTCTATTCGTAAAAAGGAAGAAGTATTATCAACATTCTATTTTCGTACGTACTATACAAATGGTTTATCCCACTATCCAACATTTGTTGAGCACAGGAGTTTATGGGTGTTTCGATTGTCTACGCCTGCAAGTTGGACCAATGGTTTTAATTAGGACGTCTTTGGTGTTTCATGTATGGTGTCTTTGCCGTGCATTCCGCTAATTACCACCACTAACTTTTCTTTGTGTTTATTGGTTTTACTTCTAGTCTTTGGTTGATATACTATTTCAAGTGTTCATTGCGTCCACATAAGATCAGAAAGTTCTTGAATATTTTATCTCTATAAAAGATATAATACAAAGTTAATAACATCAGTGTCATTTGAATATCGGAATGAAATGGGACCAAATTGATCGAACTGGTGACTAAGGATTCATTAGCTGACCTTAGCTAACTTGAAATTCAGGTGTATAAGTTGTTGTCCTTGCTGAGAGTTTTAGTTGTCGATTCAGATGTTTAGTGAGTATGCTTTGTTGTCGGAATAAGTGGGGTGCAGATTATACCTCTGCAGATTGATATAATAAAAAAGGAAATTTCTTCTGTTACTAGTATTGTTAGGAGCAATGTCAGAGAGAGACATTCTTGGTAGACAGACTGCAAGAAAAAGCTTTAATTTATTAAGCATTTCTTGTTCCTGTCCAAAGAAATTATGTACAAGTTTCTTTAAGTTAAATGATGATTCTGTCCAGTATCCACATTAGAAAAGCTCCTCAGCACGCTAAAATTTCTTAGCCAGTCTGGTAAAAAATGTTCTTTTGTCTAAATTGATTTCTGAAACCTCTCTTTAATGTGGGCAGGGTGACCCTCTGATGGTGAAAGTCAACAAGTTGACCTCTACAAAAACACAACTTCCTTATTCCTATTATTCCCTTCCGTACTGCACGCCAAAACAAATTGTTGACAGTGCAGAGAATCTTGGTGAAGTTCTTCGTGGTGATCGTATTGAGAACTCTCCTTTTGAGGTCAGTTACTTATCTCAGATATGTTTCTCCCCTTGCTTTTTCTTTGTTATCTTCTTCTTGTGGAGGGTTGTGCTGGGTTGCTAGTGTGCAGTTGTCTTATTCTTTGAACAAGGGGGAGTTTGTTTTGACTGGAAAATGTGTTATGCAGTTCCATATGAGAGAACCACAGATGTGCAATGTTGTGTGTCGTGTTGTTCTTAATGCAAAGAATGCCAAAGAGTTAAAAGAGAAGATTGAAGATGAGTATCGGGTCAACATGTGAGAAATCTCTTGTGGACTCTGCATATTAAATTTTGTTTCCTTTTTTTCTGGTTCTATAGTATCGGGTCTGACATGAGATGTGATGTCTAACAGGATCTTGGACAATCTTCCTCTTGTTATGCCTATCAAAAGGCCTGATCTGGACACTACAGTCTATCAGCATGGTTTTCATGTTGGTCTTAAGGGACAATATGCTGGAGTATGTATCAGATTTCTTCAATGTTGTTTTGGTGAATTTGGTTTGTAAATACTCTGCAGGCACTGTGAACTTATTTCCTCTGCATTTTTTTACTCTTCAGAGCAAGGAGGAGAAGCATTTCATCCATAATCATCTGACGTTCACTGTCAAGTTTCACAAGGATCCACAAACTGATGCTGCGAGAGTTGTAGGATTTGAAGTGAAACCATTCAGGTAATTTTGTGTAGTTATATGCTTCAACTTCAATTATTGTTTCTTTGTCATGAATGTTGATATGTAAATTGTGTTTTTCTTTCCAGTGTGAAACATGAATATGATGGGGAATGGAATGGCAAAAATCGATTGACCACTTGTGATCCCCATGCCAAACGTACTGTTACAAGTTCTGATTCTCCCCAAGAGGTTGAAGATAAGAAGGAAATCATCTTCACATATGATGTTGAATTTGAGGTATACGACATCTAACTTTGAAGATAATGTTTTATCTTTTCAATTCTCCGTGTTTGACTCTTCTACTGTTTAAGTGCATATACTACTAGCCTGACTACCCTGGTCAGCCATTATCTTTTATGCCCAAAAGTACCTCCAATGTCCTATTCAAAAATTTACTGGTGATGTTGAATTTCTCATGAAACTTTCTCAAGACAATATTTTACTTTTGAACAATCAGAACAAATAAAAGGAAGTTCGTTGCCAACATAAATAGCACATGTAAGCTAGCTGGTTGTGATGAATTTGTAACTCTCGTGTCTGTTCTTCAACTCTCAGGAAAGTGATATCAAGTGGGCATCAAGATGGGATACTTATCTTTTAATGGCTGATGATCAGATCCACTGGTTTTCAATTGTTAACTCATTGATGATTGTTCTTTTCCTCTCGGGTATGGTAGCAATGATTATGTTGCGGACCCTCTACCGTGACATTTCCAAGTATAATCAGTTGGAGACCCAGGAAGAGGCTCAAGAAGAAACAGGATGGAAATTGGTCCATGGGGATGTTTTTAGGCCTCCAATGAACTCCGATCTGTTGTGTGTTTATGTTGGCACTGGTGTCCAGTTCTTTGGAATGACGGTAGTTACAATGACATTTGCTGTCCTTGGATTCTTATCCCCTTCAAATCGGGGAGGATTGATGACAGCAATGTTACTTCTCTGGGCTTTCATGGGTGTTTTTGCTGGTTATGCTTCAGCCCGCCTTTACAAGATGTTCAAAGGATCTGAATGGAAGAAAATCACTCTCAAGACAGCACTCATGTTCCCCGGAGTTGTTTTCGTTCTTTTCTTTGTGTTGAATGCTCTAATTTGGGGAGAGAAATCATCAGGGGCAGTGCCTTTTGGAACCATGTTTGCATTAGTTTTCTTGTGGTTCGGCATAGCTGTACCACTCGTTTTTGTTGGCAGTTATGTTGGTTTTAAGAAGCCAGCTATTGAGGATCCTGTGAAAACAAATAAGATCCCTCGACAGGTACCAGAGCAAGCCTGGTACATGAATCCAGTATTCTCTATCCTTATCGGAGGCATACTCCCATTTGGAGCTGTATTCATCGAGCTATTCTTCAT
Organism: Solanum lycopersicoides; assembly: GCA_022817965.1. Classification (NCBI taxonomy): domain Eukaryota; kingdom Viridiplantae; phylum Streptophyta; class Magnoliopsida; order Solanales; family Solanaceae; genus Solanum; species Solanum lycopersicoides. The sequence goes on from CM040624.1 coordinate 706,960, forward strand.
CCTCACCTCAATCTGGCTACAGCAGTTCTATTACATATTTGGCTTCCTCTTCATTGTGCTCGTCATCCTTATCGTCACCTGTGCCGAGATCACCATTGTGCTCTGCTATTTCCAGCTATGCAGTGAGGATTACCTTTGGTGGTGGAGGTCATACCTCACTTCTGGGTCATCAGCTCTCTACCTTTTCCTATATGCAGCATTCTATTTCTTCACAAAGCTCGAGATCACAAAGCCCGTATCTGGTATGCTCTACTTTGGCTACATGTTGATTGCATCATATGCTTTCTTCGTCTTGACTGGCACAATCGGGTTCTACGCTTGCTTTTGGTTCACGAGGCTCATCTACTCATCAGTGAAGATCGACTAAAGTGTCGTATTGCAGTTCCTCAAGAGCTCAGAGAGACCCGCATATATCATACTATGGACCAAGATTGTTTGTTGCTTCCAGGTTTTGATAGTATAAAGTTGCTTCCTGTAACCTTACCCAACACGTATCCACGAATCTATTTGTTCTTTTTAGTTTTATTTTTTTCCTTCTGTATGGAGACATTTTAAGAGGATTTTAGGCCAATTCAATCCTCATTTACGGCATGTTTTAGTTGACAATATTATTCTTGTACCAAAAAAATCGTAAAGGATGGTTTATTTGTTAATTTAGTCAGTTATTTACTTAACCTTTATATATATTTTGAAGTTTTGTTTACCAGCTATCACGTATTAGAATTTACCCATAATACAACACAAAATCTGATGTATATAATTTAAATATTCCGGTCACCTACAAAGACTTTAGCATATGTTTAAGAATCACCAAAGTTGTTTTCTTTTTCTCTGCATCATAGAGATTTTCATAAATAGCTATAATTCAATAAAGATTTGAATTAGAGGTCATACTAGCCATATTTAATTACACAATATTCTTGCAGTAACACTCTAAATCATAAAATTATACATTAAAGCCTCTTTGCAAACTCACCAAAATCAGAATGAGGATATATTCAAAAACAAAATCAATCTGCATCTGCACTAAAATCTGGTTCTGAAGGCTTCTGTAGTTTCACCAGCTCCCTAGCACTCTTAAGATTCCGATTCCTATGAACGCCTCGGAGGGCATTTGCTGCAAACTTCGATGCCAAGAACGTTGCACGGATACTGTAAGTAGGGCCACCAGAACTACCACTACCTGCAGCTAATGCTTCGGCTTCTTCTTCTTCCTTCCGTTGGAGCTCCATAAGTTTTCTCTTTGTGTACCGCCTCCACGCTGCTTGGATAAAGCAGGCACCCCAAGTCCTCCATTGTTGTGAGTAGAAACGGAATGTGTGCTGAACTTGCCTACTGTGAAGACGTCTGAACTGACTGGCAACGAATTTCAACTCGTCTGCTGTAAGAGCGAATGCCTCCACTTCTGTCAGAGCTTTCACCGTACGAGTGGAAGATGGGAGGTTAGAGCCGGATTTCGGATCCAGTGCCCAGGTTAGAAGTTCCTCTCCACAAAAGTCGCTGTCTTTCAACAAACTACGGTTGAAGAAACCACTTCTCCCACCATCAGTTGTCACACTCTCAAGGCGGCCGCGAATGATGAAGAGCATTTCATCCACTGGATCTCCTTCTCGAACAATGTGAGTGTTCTCGATATATAAACATGGTTTAAGACGCTCGCAAATAGCATCAAGTAACCTTTCATCCATATTCTCAAATAGAGGAACCTGAAATCAATGACAAATAGATTATTAGTAAAACACAACCAGATAGAATCCGACTCCAACAACAGTTAGCAATAAGACGCCTGTTGTGGAGTGAACATTTTCAACTAGTTCCCATCATCTCACTAGTATGTAGTTGTGAAAAAGGGAAACCATGAAACGACAGACTAGACTTCTTTTTTTTATGGCCGTGGTGTCGGACCAGCTTACGCGCACCTCGACTAATTCCACGGAATACCTGCTACCTCCCACCTCCCACCTCCCATCAGCAACATGTACCAGATAACACTCCCCACCAAAGCTTAGAAAGATGGGAAGAGATCACCTAATGTTTTATCTTCGTTGGGATCTAAAAATCATACTTCAATCTCCGCCCAAAGACAAGTGGATAAAATGTGTAAATGTAACAGAAGCACGGAAATATAAAAGTTGGTTGGTTACCCTCTTCACTAAAGCCAGACAAAGATGACGCTTGATATCCCTCCTAAGATCCTTGGGCAAGCTCTGGACTATATTCTCTTCATCCACTCCACGTGTTTCCTGCCACTTATACTGATCATAGCGCCTAACTCGTTCCCGCAGATCTTGTGGGAGTAACCGATGATGCATCCACTGTTCTGAGTCACGCCTTTTAACTCTCATCTCTTCTAGTCGAATGGTAAGAGATTGTAGATACGTCTGTAACAGAAAAGCACCAAAATCTGAGCGCAGATTTCTCAAGAGATACAAATGTCATAACCAAAAACACTGAACTGCGAACAACGTGAATGCCCTAATATAGATATCTTGCAAATAGTAACCATGTGATTCTACATCTCACTTTTTTAGCTTTCCACACAATTCATAATTTGATAAACAAAAAGTGTTGCGTTATTTCGAGCCAACTCTTAACGTTAAGCTTCAATGTTCCTTCATCCTTCGAAATCACTATTAATTACATACTTCTCCTGAAGGTAGCGCCGTCATATCGACAATAACTACAGCATAAACTCAAATGAAACTGACAGAAAGAAACATACGATTCTCAGTTCATCATTACCTGCATGTTACCAATCAATAATGCAAAGAGAATGAGCCCAAGTATAGCCAATCCTATAGAGAAAATAGACTCCCCGGGATATGTGCTAGTTTGAAGTCCCTGTCCGAGGGTACTGCATGGACAGAAAAGAACAAAAAGAAAGAAAAAAGAAGAGATTATCATTAATACAAGTTCAGCAGAGATTAATTGTCAATCAAATAATACAGCATTTAACAGATATGCAGCGACAGCGTAAATATATATCAAAAGAGTCTACTCAATTCCATTGATAATGCTACATTTTACAAGTATTTGGGCAGTAGATTATGCAAAATGTCAGAAGCGGGGCTATCAAACAAAAATAATGCATTTCAGCATTCCATAAAAAGGATCATCGCTTTCTAATTTGGTTATTTTTCTGTTATAAAATCCAACTTTTGAGCATACTACTTAACAATGTGTACCTATGACGGAATGGGATTCGAAGTGTTTCTTTGTCCATATTTGACATGACACATCCCTTAAGAAGCAATAAATAGAATGATAATTTTACCTATATCACCCCTAATTATTATAAGTCCTCTAACGTTAGGAAATGAATTTTGGAAATAACTAAAGCATTAATAATAAGGATCAAACGGCAAATTATCAAACTGGACATACCTCCACAAGTTATTTTTGTTAAGGAAATTAGAAGTGGTATGGAGTGCTAGGCGATAGAAAATATCTAACAATGTAAAAAAAGCAACTTCTTTCACACAATAATTCGAGGTTATATTATATGGGAGTAAATAACAAATCTCTAATACTCAATACACCCACAAATGAGTGTCATAGAAATGAAGTGCTAAGAGAAAGGTGGCACACTCCATCCCTCAACCAATGTGAAGTGTGTGACAATAATATGGAGTCGTGGAACTAAAAACTCATTAAATATTAAAGGGTGGCGTAAATTGTAACATAGGGAATTAGTAAGTCCTCTATTATCCTTGAAAGCAAGCCAACTATCGTAAATTGAAAATCCAATGAAATGAAACACCAAGCATGTTTGACTTTCATGTGTTATCACGAATATATGCTTTCAAGCATTGTAGTTCACTGACATCCATGTACTTCATACAATTCTCTTCTCCCATTTATGTAACTAATGACAGATAGTTGCACTTACCAATACATATACTTTTGTCGAGGTTTCTCTACACTGATACCATTCGAGAATGTGAAAAAACAGCCCCCCCTACCCCCCCCCCCGACAACCCCAACTCAGGGAGAGCTGGCAGAGCCTGGATGCCTAGGGTGAGGAGATGCAGGTGTCCCCAAGGTCATTTGCGCATTGTTGTTTCAGATTGTTAAGAAAATAAACCTTAGGCCTAACTCGACCCAAAAGCTAGCTTATTAGGTGAAGATTTCCCGAAACCAGATGAGGAGACAATATCTCATCATCTAAACCAATGTGAGACATTCTAACCAACCCCCCCCCCCCCCACAAACACACACACACCAAGAGCTGGACATCTAGATTCTGGAGATCGCATAATATAACACAGGAGTCCAACATTTCAATTTTCACAGATCAATAACAGTAGGGATGGGTCTGAAGGCCATATTAAGAAAATAGAACTTAGACCTAACACAATCCCGAAAGATTGCTCCTGAGTTGAGAATTTCCTAAGACCATACGAGGAGACAACTCTTTATAGAAAAGAAATTAGTAACATAGGGAGACAACAACTCATTTACTCAACCAATATGAGACATTCTAACACAGATGATACACATTAAAGCCAGTAAGTCAAAAAATGCGATATTGGGCAGGGAACATGAATCAAATTTCATATACCAGTCATTCTCACCAGTGAATTTATACTTTAAACTAAAAGATAGAAATATTAACCAAGGAAATGAAGACTGAAACAAAATAGCAATCAAGACAACCACAATATCAGCTGAGCGTTAAAGTAAACTCACCTTAAGTTCTGCAGCCCCCACCACAGACAATAACAATATTTAGCCACGAATTTCATGGAATAAATGATGCCAGACGATAAAGCCTGATCAAAAATCCCGAAATCAAATGGTGAGTTGTCACTATCTGCAGGGCAAGCGTTGTTTAAAACTGATTCACTTATGCTGCTCCAACTATTATAACCCGTCATGTACTGATTCCCACAGTACAAGAAATCAGTGTTGCACGTTGCATTTTGTTTACAAGCTTGCTGCCAGCATGTATCATAGCGTTCCACAGCTAGCAAGTACCAAAAAGACCCAACTATCTGCAAAGAATACATAAAAAAGGGAAGTGAAAAACATGGCTAATGAACAGAAAGTAGATCATGATCATACATTTTGACCTAAAAGTTTAGCCTTTGTCATGTTTCAAAAGTAATAAAATAAGATGTGAGTCAAAAAAGATGAACAGATAAATGAACGATATTCACGTGCTCCATGCAATTGACAAATGTGCATTCACTAGACTCATAGATCTAAAGAAGCCACTAGGACATGACTCTTAACACATTCTAAACTTTCAACTTAGAATAATCATACCTACACACATGGTGCAAGAATATTTTCGTAAGTGAACCATCCCAAATTTCAACTCACGAACAATGCAAATATATATTAAAAGTGACCCATTGTGTCACTATCACCAACAATTGAACTGGAAACCCAAGACTGCCTTTTTTTCCCAATCTTTTACGATATGAAAATGAAAACAATCTAGGCCTTTTAACCCTCCCTCCCCAAATCTATACTTAGCTAGCCCCACTTCCCCTGCATAGACGAGGAAAAGAAAAGGAAGTGACATACAGACCGACAAACAGAACAAAAACACAAAAATATCATAAGTAAAAGAGAATGCTTGTGAGCTTACATGACTAGCAAGCATGTACAATAGCAAATAAGACGCAGCACCAGCCCATGCGGTTTCAGCAAAGACACCAGTAGTTCTTTTCAATTCCGAAGTTAAGGGTACAACTCTCGCAAATCTGGGGATGTACTGAAGCAAGATGATGTAAAGCAAAGCTTGCTTTGTAGTGAAGACATCAGAACCTGTTGAGCTCTTCAAGAATCTCCACACCACAATCTGCATAGATGCATAAAAAGAAAAGTAAGTTAGAATACACAAATTCACCTATTGATAAGCAGTACTGTCTCTGATTCAAAAAAAGTGTTTAAGCAGAAAACTAAACCCACATAAAACATTCGATGACTGCCCTAACATATAAAGAATCAGGAAACACATAAGATCAGCAAGAACCTTTAAAAGAGGGTTTATGATGTAAAGAAGGAAAACCATAGTTTAGTATCTTTTTTCGATCTATGACTATCAGAGCCATGGTAGATTACTAAACTAATAAAATTTCCATATAGAGAAATGTATTTCTTTAACCTGCGGCAAGGGAAGCACTGCAAGAAAATCGATGATAAAATAGAATCGCAAGTATCTTTTAGCAATCTGTGCAGGATCTATCACAAGTTCACCCCGTCCAAAAACTCGAGATGACGGTGCAATGTAAGCTGTGCGAAACTGAAGAGCCATGTGAATAAGATAGAAAGCATCAATCACTGTACGTAGGGTAGTGGCTATGACTGCTAGCTTCCTATCGATCTGAAGGCAATTTGACTTGTTATCAAAAACTGGAAGGTAGAAAAACAGTGGATCCACAGACACGGCTAGAATACATGATACAACAAACAGTTTGTTCCATAACAGAAGGAATTTATCTTGAGGGTCAAAAATCTTCTTCTCTGAAACTTTCAGATCTTCCGGAAATACAGCCCGAGAGACACCAAATCCCAGTGATCGACCAATTGATTTAAGTCCTTCGGATCCTTTTTTCACTCCTCTCTTAAAAGACCTTGACGGACTGCTAGTCGCATGGCTTGAACGTTTTAAACCCTCAATATTGAAGCCACATGTATTTGTTGTTAGTGATGCAGAAGGAGAGGATAGTCTAGAATCCAAGTCATCCAACCTAAACCAAAATGTGAAGAAGCAATATTAGATGCCAAAAAGAAGCTAAGATAATCGGGGAAGAACAACAACAGTGAAAAAACTGTAATAATTACACTGTTAATGTTAAGTCTCCTCGTTCATCAGAATTAAATTGCTATACTGCAAAAATATCATATCTGCTTCATTGGTTTTAACTACTAGGCCTGAAAATCCTTCAAATGCGAAGTACAATAGTAAAAGCCTACAATAAACATGTAAGCCAATGAATGTACTATGTAAACCAAACCATATATGTCCCACCGCTTTTTTAGTAGCTAGCACATGAAAACCCACCCATTCCCCCTCAGCAGTTCACATGTTGTTTCAGGTAGCACAGCCATCAAGCATCGGCATAACCTATTCATCTAATCACCCTTGATCTTTAAATGTGAGATATTGTATATAAAATACGTAATAATCTCCTTATCCAACAAAATAAGATGCACCTCGACTAATTTCACAAGATACCTTCTACCTTCCACCAAGAACAGATACCAGGTAACTTTGCCCTCCAAGGCTTAGACAAATGGTTCCCCTCCCACTTTATTGACCACTAGGCCACATCTTTGGGTGCAGAACTAACTCATTGCAATAGTATTAAGCCTAACTTAATCTCCGAGAGTAGGTAAAAGTTACAAGCGAAAAAACAAGATACTTAGCTTGCGTTTGGACGTGCGATATGAATTCATGATTTCAAATCAGCGTTTGGACATGCGATTTGAGATCTTGATTTGAAATGTCAAGTCCCAAATTCTTCCCAAAAAAACATGATTCCATTTTGAATATTTCAACAACAACAAAAAAAAGAACTACCATTTTAAATTTTGCAAAAAAAAAAAAAGCATGCTCAACATGAAGAGATTATCCATAGCACATGAGAGGATTACATTAAAGAATAACTAGTTACTAAATATTGTTGACTAGTGAATCTTTATAAAATTACGTGTATTTGAAAGTTTGTAATCGCAAACAATTATTTATAAAACGAACATGGAGATATGTGATTTACCAATGTGGAGCCTGAGGATATTCCAATATTTTGTTTATAAACAATGATTTGCTCATTTGGTAAGATTATATAAGAATTGGGAAAATTTGATAGTTTTCACAACTTGTGGGGTTCTTATGTTTATGAGGAAAAAAATACAACTTAAGAAATCCAAATTGCATTTCCAAACAAACCTTCAACTTCATTTCAATCTGATTTCATATTGTACGTCCAAATGGGCCCTTAGACTAAAAAAATCAAGTGAAAAGAAAATTATTAATAACCTTAAAGGAGAATGAATTCTAGTACCTTACAAACTTCTCTCGCTGCCCCCCAACATATTGGGACTTGGAACCACAGTCGAACATCTTGTACTGTCAAACACATATACAGTCACTGCAGCAAACCATAACATTTAAAGTTAATCACAGAATAAGACAAAGTTCTGCACCCAAAGTTCTGCATTTGAAATGCTATTGCTATTTCCAGAACAAAGTTCCAATCCCAGGATTCTTACACCAACAAGACAAAATCCTTCTCATCTCTACACTAAGTGATACATCCCCTTTGGATGTAACCAAGATTGAATTTTTAGTCAAATCCTTTAAGATTTAATCCATCAAGATTGATTTTTTTAGCTCCATTGACCACTTTCAGATCAAATTTTATGGATATATAAATTAGTCCAACAAAAGGAACAGATTGTAGCATAATGAACAAAATAGTAAAGAAAGGAGTCCCAATATGAAACCACAGTCGATAATGAAAAAATATTGAAAGGGGTCCCTTAAATTTTTTGGCTCACCTTGACCTCAGACACACTGAGCTACTACTTCACAGTGCGGTAAATCCACTAGAAGTTAGACTTTGGAAATTAAACCAGCTTAGCTATCGCGAGAAGTACACAAACTTCAAGAGAAAGAAAAAGGTCCGCATTGTGGATATAGCAATAGCATTTCAAGATGCAAAATCTCCAGATAATAGCTCAAATACCCGATAACTAAAATCGCTTAACTCATACTTCAATTTCCTACAATTTGGTACTACATCAGTAAGCCTGACCACCCTACCCCCCCCCCCCAACACACACACACCTTCTCCTCTACCCTCTTTAATTATTTACTACATAAATTATCCAAATTTGAACAAATTCTAAATCTCAATATCAGTATAACAAATTATAAAATTTCTGAATAATTTCAGCATACTCATCATGTTGACTGAATCCAGATGAATACCATATTTCTACAATCAAGCTCCAAAATCCCATGATTTTAAAAGACAAAAAATTTCTCATCTATACACTAAATTACACATCCCTTTAAGATGTAACACATAAAGATTGAATTTTTAGTCAAACCCCTTAAGATTTAATCCTTCAAGATTCAATTTTTAAGCTTGATTGACCACTTTCAGATCAAATTAGTCCAACAAACAAACATACTGTAGCATAATGAACAAATATGAAACCACAATCGATAATTAAAACAATATATGAGTATAGATCAGAGTAAAAGGACTTACAGTGGGAAGTGTTGAAAAATTAATTCTTGAAAATAGACATGAAGATGATGATGATGAAGAAAATGGTGAGTTGTTTTTGTTGGGGTGGTCGGGTTAAGAATGGAACATAGATGAAGTCAAAATAGACATATCTAGACAAAGGAACTGAAAAAGTAGTAATTTACCGAGAAAGGAACTGCAAATAGTTTGTCTCAATATTTTTTGATTTGTCATAAAAGTATCGGTTCTATATAACATATAAATAATTTTTAAACAAAATTACTAGAGAGATATTTATATATATAGCCTATAGAGTCCATTGATTTTTGGTGATCCGAAATTCCAACATTATTTTTGTCAAAAGTTTTTGTCGACGTCCATTAAGAACCTAGCTATGGAGCTAGTTGATCATCACAGCCAAAATAACTCATTTTCAAGGTCAAATGAGCCCAAAGCATGTAAACCCCTCATTTTGCAATTTTTTGTATGCTATCGTCTATAGATTTTTGGTGATCTAGAATTTCGATGTTATTTTTGCCATAATTTTTCGTGGACGTTCTTTAAGAACTTTTCTATGGAGTCAGTTGGTCACCACGGTCAAAACGATCCATTTTCAAGATCAAACGAGCCCCAGAGTAGGTAAACCCCCAATTTTACCAATTTTTCGTGTGATATAGTCCATGGATTTAGGTGATCCAAAATTTTGACGTCATTTTTGACAAATTTTATCGTGGACGTCAGTTAAGAACTTAGCAATAGAGTCAGTTGGTCACCACGACCAAAATAGCCAATTTTCAAGGTCAAACGAGCCCTAGCGCAGGTAAACCCCCCATTTTTCGTGTGATATAGTCCATTGATTTTTTGTGATCCGGCATTTCGACGTCATTTTTGACAAAAAATTTTGTGCACGTCTATTAAGAACTTAGCAATTGAGCGAGTTGGTCACTACGATCAAAATGACCCATTTTCAAGGTCAAACGAGCCCAGAGCAGGTAAACCCCCTATTTTATTGATTTTCGTGTGCTATCGTCCATAATTTCTTGGTGATTCAGAATTTCAACGTCATTTTTATCAAAAATTTTGTGAACGTCCGTTAAGAACTTATCTGTAGAGTCAGTTGGTCACCACAGCCAAAACAACCCATTTTCAAGGTCAAACGATCCCTATAGCAAGTAAACCCCCCATTTTGTTGTTTTTTTGTGTGCTATAGTCCATGAATGGGTGATCTGAAATTCCGATGTCATTTTTGTCAAAATTTTTTGTGGATGTTCGTTAAGAACATAGCTATGGAGTCAGTTGGTCACCATAGCCAAAATGACTCATTTTCAAGGTCAAACGAGCCTAGAGTAGGTAAACTCCACATTTTGCCAATTTTTCGTGTGCTATATAGTCCATGAAATTTTGGTGATCCGTAATTCAATTGTCATTTTTGCCAGAATTTTTCGTGGATGGCCGTTAAGAACTTAGCTATGAAGCCAGTTTATCACCACGATCAAAACGTCTCATTTTCAAGGTCAAACGAGCCTAGAGCAGATAAACCCCCAATTTTGTAATTTTTCGTCTGCTATAGTCCACAGTTTTTTGGTGATCCAGAATTCCAACATCATTTTTACCAAAATATTTCGTGGACGTCCGTTAAGAACTTAGGTAAGGAGCCAGTTGGTCACAACGGTTAAAACGACCCATTTTCAAGGTAAAATGAGCCTAGAGCAGGTAAACCCTCCATGAAAATGCATCATTTTTCCCTGCGGAATAAACTGGTTTCATTTCTAAGGTCTTAATGGATGTCCATAAAAAATTTCGATCATTTTGTTTCGCAATTTTTGGATAAAAAAAATCAATGGGCTATAGCACATGAAAATCAAAAATATTTGTCTTTGCCTTCTATGGGGCTCGTTTGAACTTAAAAATACATCATTTCCCCTCGGGACGAACATGTTCCATTCCTAAGGTCTTAACGGACGTCCATAAAAAATTCGGCCATTTAATTTTAGAATTTTTGGATTAAAAAATTCATGGGCAGCACAAGAAAATCGATAAAATGTGTCTTTGCCTGCTTTGGGTTCATTTAAACTTAAAAATGCACCATTTTTCCCTTCGGGACAAATTGATTCCATTTCTAAGGTCTTAAAGGATGTTAAGGAAAAATTTCAGCCATATTGTTTCAGAATTTCAAGATAAAAAAATCATGGGTTATATAACACACGAAAATCAATAAAATATGCATTTGCCTGCTTTGAGGCTCGTTGAAACTTGAAAATGCACCATTTTTTTTCGCGGGACGAACTTGTTCCATTTCTAAGGTCTTAACGGATTTCCATGAAAAATTTCGGTCATTTTGTTCTGGAATTTCCGGATAAAAAAAATTCTTGGGCTATAGCACACAAAAACTGGTAAAATCTGTCTATGCCTGTTTTGGGCTCGTTTGAACTTGAAAAAGCATCATTTTTCCTCGCGGTATAAACTAGTTCCATTTCTAAGTATTAACGAAGGTCCATAAAAATTTTTAGTCATTTTATTTTGGAATTTTCGGATTAAAAAATCCATGAGCTATGCACACAAAAATCAGCAAAACATGTCTTTGTTTGTTTTGGGGCTCGTTTGAACTTAAAAATGCACTATTTTTCCCCGCAGGACGAATTGGTTCCATTTCTAAGGTTTTGAAGGACGTCTATGAAAATTTTGGTCAATTTCTTTCAGTTTTCTGGAAAAAATTCATGGGCTATAGCACACGAAAATTGGTAAAATCTATCTTTGTCTGCTTTGGGGCTCGTTTGAACTTGAAAATGCACAATTTTTTCCACGGGATGAACTGTTTCCATTTCTAAGGTCTTAAGAAACGTCCATGAAAAATTTTGGTCATTATATTTTGGAATTTCTGGATAAAAAAATCCATGGGCTATAGCATACAAAAATCGATAAAATATGTCTTTGCTTGATATGGGAATCGTTTGAACATGAAAATGCACCATTTTCACCACGGGATGAACTGGTACCATTTCTAAGGTCATAACGGTCGTGCATGAAAAAATTCGGCCATTTTGTTTTGGAATTTCCGGATAAAAAAATCCATAGGCTATAGCACACGAAAATTAATAAAATATGCCTTTGCCTGCTTTGGAGCTTGTTTGAACTAAAAAATGCACCATGTTTCTTTACGGGACGAACTGGTTTCATTTCTAAGATCTAAACTGATGTCCAAGAAACTTTTGGCCATTTTATTTCAGGGTTTCCGGATAAAAAAAAATTCATGGGGCATAGCACACAAAAATCAGTAAAATATGTCTTTGCCTGCTTTGGGACTCGTTTGAATTTGAAAATGCACCATTTTCCCCGCAAGACGAATTAGTTCCATTTCTAAGGTCTTAACGGACATCCATGGAAAATTTCGGCCATTTTATTTCAGGATTTCGAATAAAATAATTCCATGGGCTATAGCACACGAAAACCAGTAAAATCTGCCTTTGTCTGCTTTAGGCTCATTTGAACTTGAAAATGCACCATGTTTTCATACAATACAAACTGGTTCCATTTGTAAGGTTTTAACGGACGTTCACAAAAATTTTCAGCCATTTTGTTTCAGAATTTTCGGATAAAAAAATTCATGAGTTATAACAAACAAAAATTAGTAAAATTTGTCTTTACTGCTTTGGGTTCGTTTGAACTTGAAAATACATCATTTTTCCCTGCGGGACAGACTGGTTCCATTCCTAAGGTCTTAAGGAATGTCCATGAAAAATTTCAGCCATTTTGTTTTAGGATTTCCGGATAAAAAAATTCATGAGCTTATTTATAGCACATGAAAATTGATAAAATCTGTATTTGCCTTCTTTGAGGATCGTTTGAACTTTAAGATGCACCATTTTTCTCCGCAGGACGAACTGGTTCCACTTCTAAGGTCTTAATGGACGTCCATGAAAAATTTCAGCCATTTTGTTTTGTAATTTCAGAATTTAAAAAAAAATAAGGGCTATAGCACAGAAAAATCGGCAAAATCTGTCTTTTCGTGCTTTGGAGATCGTTTGAACTTGAAAAATGCACCATTTTCCCCGCGGGATGAACTGATTCTATTTCTAAGGTCTTAATGGATGTCCATGAAAAATTTCAGTTATTTTATTTCGGAATTTCCGGATAAAAAAATTGTGGACTATACCACATGAAAATCGGTAAAATCTATTTTGCCTGCTTTGGACTTGTTTGAACTTGAAAATGCACCATTTTTTCTCGAAGGACAAACTGATTCCATTTCCAAGGTCTTAAAGGACGTCCATGAAAAATTTCGGCCATTATTTTTCAAAATTTTTGAATGAAAATAATTCATGGGTTATAGCGTACGAAAATCTGTATCATATGCCTTTGGATGCTTTGGGGCTCGTTTGAACTTGAGATGACCCATTTTTTCTCGCGAGACGAACTTTTTCCATTTCTAACGTCTTAACGGACATCCATGAAAATTTTTAGCCATTTTATTTTGGAATTTCCGGATAAAAAAATCCATGGGCTATAGCGCACGAAAATCAGAAAAAATCTGTCTTTGCCTGCTTTGGGCTCGTTTGAACTTGAAATTGTACCATTTTCCCCCATGGGGATGAACTAGTTTCATTTCTGAGGTTTTAACGGATGTCCATGGAAAACTTTGGCCATTTTATTTCAGGATTTTTGGAAAAAAAAATCTATAGGCTATAGACCACGAAAATCGATAAAATCTATTTTTGTCTGCTTTAAGGCTCGTTTGAACTTGAAAATGCACCATTTTTCCCCGCGGGATGAACTTGTTCCATTTCTAAAATCTTAATGGACGTCCATAAAAAATTTTGATGATTTTATTTTAGGATTTTTGGATCAAAAAATTTTTCATCGGCTATAGTACACGAAAATCGATAAAATCTATCTTTGCCTGCTTTGGAGCTCGTTTGAACTTGAAAATGCACCATTTTTTCCTGCAGGACGAACTGCTTCCATTTCTAATGTTCTAACGGACGTCCATGAAGAATTTCAGTCATTTTGTTTCGAGATTTTTGTATCAAAAAAATCAATGGGCTATATCACAAGAAAATTGGTAAAATTTGCCGTTGCCTTCTTTGGGCTCGTTTAAACATGAAAATGCAATATTTTTCTCTGCGGGTAAATTGATCCATTTCTATGGTCTTGACGGACGTCCATAAAAAATTTAGGCCATTTTATTTCAAAATTTTCATATCAAAAAATTCATGGTCTATAACACACGAAAATCGGTTAAATCTGCATTTGTCTGCTTTGATGCTCGTTTGAACTTGTAAATGCACCATTTTCCCTGCTGGACAAAATGGTTCCATTTCTAAGGTCCTTACGGTCGTCCATGAAAAAATTTGGCTATATCATTTCAGGATTTCTGAATTAAATTTTTTTATCTATAGCACACGAAAATCGATACAATCTGCCGTTGCCTGCTTTGGTGCTCATTTGAACTTGAAAATGCACCATTTTTCTCCGCAGGTTGAACTATTTCCATTTCTACGGTCTTAACGGACGTCCATGAAAAATTTCGGCCATTTTATTTTGGGATTTTCGAATAAAAAATTCATGGGCTATAGCACACGAAAATTGGTAAAATTTGCCTTTGTCTATTTTGGGGCTCGTTTAAACTTGAAAATGCACCATTTTCCCCGCGGGACGAACATGTTCTATTTCTAAGGTTCTAATGGACGTCCACTAAAGATTTCGGCTATTTTATTTCAGAACTTTAGGATAAAAAAAAATATGGGCTATAGCACACAAAAATTAGTAAAATATAATTTTGCCTGCTTTGAGACTAGTTTGAACTTTGAAATGAACCAATTTTTCTCGCGAAATGAATTTGTTCCATTTATAAGGTCTTAACGGACGTCATGAAAAATTTAGGCCATTTTGTTTTGAGATTTCAGGATTGAAAAAATCCATAGGCTATAGTGAATAAAAATTGGTAAAATCTGTCTTTGTCTGCTTTGGGGTTCGTTTGAACTTAAAAATGCACCATTTTCCCTGCGGGACGAACTGCTTCCATTTCTAATGTCTTAACGGACGTCCATGAAAAATTTCGGTCATTTTGTTTTTGGGTTTTCAATTCTAAAAAAATCCATGGGTTTATAGCATACGAAAATTGGTAAAATGTGTGTCTGACTGCTTTAGGACTCGTTTAAACATGAAAATGCACCATTTTTCTTCGCGGATAAACTGATCCATTTCTATGGTCTTAACGGACGTCCATAAAAAATTTAGGCCATTTTATTTTGAAATTTCCATATAAAAAAAAATTCATGGGCTATAGCACACGAATATCAGTAAAATGTGCCTTTGTCTACTTTGGGCTCGTTTGAACTTGCAAATGCACAAGTTTTCCCCACGGAACGAATTGGTTCCATTTCTAAGGTTTTAAGGGACGTCCATAAAAAATTTCTGCCATTTTATTTCAAGATTTTCATATTAAAAAAAATTCAGGGCTAGAACACATGAAAATCAGTTAAATCTGTCTTTGCCTGCTTTGAGACTCGTTTAAACTTGAAAATGCATAATTTTCCCTACTGGATGAAATGGTTCCATTTCTAAGGTCGATACGGTCGTCCATGAAAAAATTTGGCCATATCGTTTCAAGATTTCTGAATTAAAAAAAATCCATAGGCTATAGCACACGAAAATCGATAAAATCTGCCTTTGCCTGCTTTGAGGCTCGTTTGAACTTGAAAATGCATCATTTATCCCCACAGTTGAACTGTTTCCATTTCTACGGTCTTAACAGACGTTCATGAAAAATTTCAGACATTTTGTTTCAGGATTTCTGGCTAAAAAAATTCATGGGCTATAGCACACTAAAATCGACAAAATCTGTCTTTGCCTACTTTGGGGCTCGTTTGAACTTGAAAGTCCACCATTTTCCCCGAGGGACAAACATGTTCTATTTCTAAGGCCCTAATCAATGTCCACTAAAGATTTTGGCTATTTTATTTCAGAATTTCTGAATTAAAAAAACCATGGGTTATAACACACAAAAATTAGTAAATTTTTCATTGCCTGCTTTGGGACTCGTTTGAACTTTGAAATGAACCATTTTTCCCCGCGGAACAAATTTGTTCCATTTATAAGATCGTAACGAACGTTCATGAAAAATTTAGGTCATTTTATTTTAGGATTTCAGAACTGAAAAGATCCATAGGCTATGCGCACAAAAATCGATAAATCTATCTTTGCTTGCTTTGGGGCTCGTTTGAACTTGAAAATGCATCATTTTCCCTTCGGGACGAACTGCTTCCATTTTCAATGCCTTAACAGACGTCAATGAAAAATTTTGGTCATTTTGTTTTGGGATTTCTGATTCTAAAAAAATCCATGGGCTATAGCACACGAAAATGGGTAAAATGTGTTTTTGCCTGCTTTTTAAACTTTAAAATGCACCATTTTTCTTCGCGGACGAACTAGTTTAATTTCTTAGGTCTTAACGAACGTCCATGAAAATTTTTGTCGATTTTGTTATGGGATTTCTGGATTAAAAAAATAATCATGGGCTATAAAATAGAAATTGGTAAAATCTGTCTTTCCCTGCTTTGGGTCTCGTTTGAACTTGAGAATGACTATTTTTCACCGCGGGATGAACTGGTTCTATTTCTAAGGATTAACGGACGTCGATGAAAAATTTGGCCATTTTAAAGGGATTTCGAGATTAAAAAAAATTCATGGGCTATAACACATGAAAATCGATAAAATTTATCTTTGCGTGCTTTGGGGCTCGTTTGAATTTGAAAACGCACCATTTTTCTCTATGGGACGATCTGGTTCCATTTCTAAGGTCTTAACGAACGTTTATAAAAAAAATTTGCTATTTTATTTTGTAATTTGCGGATAAAAAAACTTCATGGGATATAGTAAATGAAAATTGGTAAATCTGTCTTTCCCTACTTTGGGACTCGTTTGAACTTGAAAATGGACTATTTTTTCTCGCCAAACGATCTTGTTCCATATCTAATGTCTTGTAGGACGTCTATGAAAAAATTTGGCATTTTCTTTCAGAATTTCCGGATAAAAAAATTCATTGGCTATAGCACACAAAAATCAGTAAAATCTTCCTTTGCCTTTTTTGAGTTTGTACTTGAAAATGCATCATTTTTTTCTATGGGACGAACTGGTCCCATTTCTTAGGTCTTAACATACGTACATGAAAAATATACACCATTTTATTTTGGGATTTCTGAATTAAATAAATCTATGAGAAATAGCACACGAAAATCGAAAAAATCTACATTTGCCTGCTTTGATGCTTGTTTGTACTTGAAAATGCATAATTTTTTCGTGCAGGGAGAACTGGTTCCATTTTGAAGGTGTTAACAGTCGTTCATCAAAAATTTTGGTTATTTTATTTTGGGATTTTCGAATTTAAAAAAATCCACGGGATATGGCACACGAAAATTGATAAAATGTGCCTTATCTATTTTGTAGCTCGTTTGAACTTGAAAATGCACATTTTTTCCCCGCAGGATGAACTGATTCTATTTCTAAGGTCTTAACGGACATCCATGAAAAATTTCAGCCATTTTGCTTCGAGATTTCTCAATAAAAGAAAATTCATGGGCTATAACACAAAAAGTCGATAAAATCTGTCTTTGCCTGCTTTGGGACTCGTTTAAACTTGAAAATAAATTATTTTTCCCCATTGGATGAACTAGTTCCATTTCTAAGGTCTTAACAGACATCTATAAAAAATTTCGGTCATTTTATTTTGGGATTTTTGGTTAAAAAAAGTTCATGGGCTATAACAAGCGAAAATTGGTAAAATTCGTCTTTGCGTGCTTTAGATCTCGTTTGAACTTGTAAATGCACTATTTTCCCCTGCAAGATGAGTTGATTCTATTTCTAAGATCGTAACAGACGTACATGACTAATTACGACAATTTTTTTTGGGATTTCCGAATTAAAAAAAATTCATTGGCAATAACACACGAAAATTTATAAAATCTTTCTTAGCCTGCTTTGGGGCCCGTTTGAACTTGAAATGCACCATTTAACCCACAGCACAACCTTGTTCCATTTCTAATGTCTTAATGGACTTTCATAAAAAAAATTCGGCCATTTTATTTCAGAATTTCTAGATCAAAAAAAAGTACATGGGCTTTAACATACGAAAGTAAAATCTACCTTTACTTACTTTTGGGTTAGTTTAAACTTTAAAATGCACCATTTTTCCCGCAGGACGAATTGGTTTCATTTCTAAGGTCTTAATGGACGTCCATAAAAAAAATTTGCAATTTTGTTTCACTATAGCACACGAAAATCGATAAAATTTGCATTCGCCTACTTTAGAGCTCGTTTAAACTTTAAAATACACCATTTTTACCAAAGGATAAACTTGTTCCATTTCGAAGGTCCTAACGAACGTACATGAAAGTTTTTCGCCATTTTGGATAAAAAAAAATCCAAAGGCTATAGCATACGAAAATTGGTAAAATTTATTGTTGCCTTCTTTGGGATTCGTTTAAACTTTAAAATGCACTATTTTTCTCGGTGGGACGAACTGTTTCCATTTCTAAGGTGCTAATGGATGTCCATGAAAAATTTTGGCCATTTTATTTTGGGATTCCCGAATCAAAACCAATCCATGGGCTAGAACATACGAAAATTTATAAAATTTGTCGTTGCCTACTTGGGCTCATTTGAACTTGAAAATGCACCATATTTCCTGACGGGACGAACTGGTTCCATTTCTAAGGTCTTAAGGGACGTTCATGAAAAATTTCGGCCATTATGTCTTGGAATTTCCAAATCAAGAAAAATTAATGGGCCATAGAACACAAAAATTGGTAAATCTGTCTTTGCCTTTTTTAGGACTCGTTTAAACTTGAAAATGCATCATTTTCCCTGCGTGACAAACTGGTTCTATTTTTATGAATATAACGAACGTCCATGAAAAATTTTGGTAATTTTTTTTGGGATTTTCCGATCAAAAAAATCCATGGGCTATAGCACATGAAAATCGGTAATATCTGCCTTTGCCTTCTTTGGGTCTCGTTTGAATTTGAAAATGCATCATTTTTTCAACGGCACGAACTGGTTCCATTTCTAGAGTCTTTACGGATGTCCATGAAAAATTTCAGTCATTTTTTTCAGGATTTCCAGATAAAAAATAATCCATGGGCTATAGCACATGAAAATTGATAAAATTTACTATTTTTTGTTTTGGGGCTCGTTTGAACTTGAGAATGCATCATTTTTCCCCGCGGGACGAATTAATTCCATATGTAAGGTCTTAACGGACGTTCATAAAAAAATTCGATCATTTTATTTTGAAATATCTGGATTAAAAAAACCAATGGGTTATACCACATGAAAATTGATAAAATATGTTGTTACCTGCTTTAGAGCTTGTTTGAACTTTAAAATGTACCATATTTCTAGCCTGGATGAACTGGTTCCATTTTA
Source organism: Solanum lycopersicoides (assembly GCA_022817965.1). Classification (NCBI taxonomy): domain Eukaryota; kingdom Viridiplantae; phylum Streptophyta; class Magnoliopsida; order Solanales; family Solanaceae; genus Solanum; species Solanum lycopersicoides. Next base: position 726,594 of record CM040624.1, read on the forward strand.
AAGGTCCTAACAGACGTCCATGAAAAATTTTAAACGTTATGTTTTGGGATTTTTGGATTAAAAAAATTCTTAGGCTATAGCACATAAAAATCGGTAAATATGCATTTGCCTTCTTTGAGGCTCGTTTAAACTAGAAAATACATCATTTTTTCTCGTGGGACGAACTGTTTCCATTTCAAAGGTCTTGTCGGACGTCCATGAAAAATTTCATCCATTTTGTTCTGAAATTTATGGATCGAAAAAAATTCATGGGTTATAGCACACGAAAATCAGTAAAATCTATCTTTGCGTACTTTGACTCGTTTGAACTTGAAAATATACCCGTTTTTCTCGCGAGAATAATTGGATCCATTTCTTAGGTCTTAACGGATGTACATGAAATATTTCGGTCATTTTATTTAGGGATATCCGGATAAAAAATTCATGAGGTATAGCATACGAAAATCGGTAAATTCTACCTTTGTCTACTTTGAGACTCGTTTGAACTTGAAAATGCACCAATTTTTGGTTCAATTTCTAAGGTATTAATGGACGCCCATAAAAAATTTGGCCATTTTTACTTTGGGATTCCCGGATCAAAAAAATCCATGTACTATAGCACATGCAAATCGTTAAAATCTTCCTTTGCCTTTTTGGGGCTCGTTTGAACTTGAAAATGCACCACTTTTTTTCGCGAGAGGAACTAGTTCCATTTTTAAGGTCATGACGGACGTCAATAAAAAATTTTAGTCATTTTGTTTAAGAATTTTCAAATTAAAAAAAAAATTAATGGGCTATAGCACACGAAAATTGATAAAATCTGCCTATGCCTACTTTGGGCTTGTTTGAACTATAAAATGTACCTTTTTTTTTCCACGGGACGAATTGCTTCCATTTCTAAGGTCTTAATGAATGTCCATGAAAAGTTTCAACCATTATTTTTCAGGATTTCCGAATAAAAATTCATGCGCTATAGCACACAAAAATCGATAAAATCTACCTATGTCTACTTTGGGGCTCCTTTGAATTTTAAAATGCATTATTTTTTTAAGAGAGATGAACAAGTTCCATTTTTAAGGTCTTAACGGACGTCCATGAAAAATTCGTCCATTTTGTTTTGAAATTTTCTGATAAAAAAAATTCATGACTATAGTACACGAAAATCAGTAAAATCCGCCTTTGCATATTTTGGGACTCATTTGAACTTTAAAATACACCATTTTTCTCCGCGAGACAAACTAGTTCCATTTCTAAGGTCTTTAGGGATATCCAATAAAAATATCAGCCATTTTCTTTCAGAATTTTCGGATAAAAAAATCAAAGGGCTATTGCACATGAAAATTGTTAAAATCTACCTTTGCCTTATTTGGTCCTCGTTTGAACTTGAAAATGTTCCAATTTTCCCCGCGGAACGAGCTGGTTCCTTTTAAAAGGTCATTACTTGCGTCCATAAAAAATTTCGGCCTTTTTATTTGGGGATTTCCGTATAAAAAAATCCATGGGCTATAGCATTCAAAAATCTATAAAATATGTCTTTATTTGCTTTGGGAATTGTTTGAACTAGAAAATGATGCTTTTTTCCTCGCGCGACAAACTGTTCCATTTCTAAGGTTTTAACAGACGTCCATCATATTTAAGCTATTTTATTTCGGGGTTTTCAGATTTAAAAAAATTCATGGGCTAAAGCATATCAAAATCGATAAAATCTGCCTTTGCCTGCTTTGAGACTCGCTTGCACGTGAAAATGCACCATTTTTTCGCGCAGAATTAACTGGTTTCATTTTTAGTTCTTAATGGATGTCCATGATAAATTTTGGCCATTTTATTTTGGGACTTTTGGATAAAAATAAATTCATGGGTTAGCACACAAAAATCAATAAAATCAGCCTTTGCATTCTTTGGGGTTCGTTTGAACTTGAAAATGCACCATTTTTTCCCATATGATCTAACAAGAAAGTATCTGAAAACCATCACTGTTATTTATTTGTAAACAACTTGTGCAAGAGAGATACTGACTACAAATTATCAGTGGGATAAATTTGTTCCATTTCTAAGGTCTTAATGGATGTCCATGAAATTTTTTAGCTACTTTGTTTCAAAATTTGCGGATAAAAAAATTCATGCGCTATGGCACACGAAAATCGATAAAATCATCCTTTGCATGATTTGGAGATCGTTTGAACTTAAAAATGCACAATTTTTCCCCGTGGGACGAACTGGTTCCATTTCTAAAGTCTTAACGGACGTCCATGAAAACTTTTATTCATTTTATTTCGAGATTTTTAAATTAAAAAAATCATTGCACTAAAGCACATGAAAATTAGTAAAATCTTTCTTTGTCTGTTTTGAGCTCGTTTGAATTTGAAAATGAATCATTTTCCCCGCGGGACTAATTGATTTCATTTCAAAGGTCTTAATAGACATACATGAAATATTTTGACCATTTTGCTTCATTATTTCCATTTGAACAAAATCAATGAGCTATAGCACATGAAAATCGGTAAAACATGTCTTTGCCTGCGTTGAGACTCGTTTGAACTTGAAAATGTACTATTATTTCACGCTGGATGAACTGGTTCAATTTTTAAGGTCTTAACGGACGTCCATGAAAATTTTTGGCCATTTTTTTTTGTATTTCCGGATAAAAAAATCCATAGGCTATAACACATGAAAATCTAAAATATCTGCCTTTGCCTGCTTTGGGGATTGTTTGAACTTGAAATGCATCATTTTCCCCGTGTGACGAACTGTTTCCATTTTTAAGGTCTTAATGGACATCCATTAAAAATTTTGGTCATTTTTTTCTGTATTTTCCGGATAAAAAAAATGTATAGGCTATAGCATACAAAAATAGATAGAATCTGTCTTTCCTGTTTTGTAGCTCGTTTGAACTTTAAAATGCATCAATTTTCCCCGTCGGACGAACTGATTCTATTTCTAAGGTCTTAAGGGACGTTCATAATTTTTTTTGACCATTTTGTTTTGAGATTTCCGGATAAAAAAAAATATACGGATTATAGCACACAAAAATTGATAAAGTCTACCTTTGCCTGTTGTGAGGCTCGTTTGAACTTGAAAATGCACCATTTTTCCTCGCGGGATGAACTGATTTTATTTTTAAGGTCTTAAGAGACGTCCATGAAATATTTTGGCAACTTTTTTTGGGATTTTTGGATAAAAAAAGTTCATGGGCTAAAGCAAACGAAAATCGGTAAAATCTGTCTTTGCTTGCTATGGGACTCGATTGAACTTGAAAGTGTACCATTTTCCCCGTGGCACGAATTGGTTCCATTTCTAACATTATAAAGGACGTGCATGAAAAATTTCGGCTATTTTTTAGGGATTTCTGTATAAAAAAAATCAATGGGCTATAGCACACGAAAATCAGTAAAATTCTCCTTTGTCTGCTTGTGTGGCTCGTTTAAACTTGAAAATGAACCATTTTTTCACGCGGGACGAACTAGTTCCATTTCTAAGTTCTTAACGGATGTCAATGTAAAATTTTGGTTATTTTAATTTGAGATTTTCGTACGAAAAAATTCAATGGGCTATAGCACAATAAAATCGATAAAATCAGTCTTTGCCTTCTTTGGAGCTCGTTTGAACTTCAAAATGACGTTTTTTCCCCACAGGATGAAGTGTTTCCATTTCTAAGGTTTTAACGAATGTCCATGAAATATTTAAGAATTTTTTTTGGGGATTTCTGAATCAAAAAAATTATGTGCTTTAGCACACGAAAAATTGATCAAATATGTCTTTGCCTACTTTGAGCTCATTTGAACTTGAAAATGCCTCATTTTTCCCCGCGGGACGAACTGGTTCCATTTAAAAGATCTTAAAGGACGTCAATGAAAAAATTTGATCATTTTACTATGGTATTTACGGATTAAAAAAATACATGGCTATAACACAAGAAAATCGGTAAAATCTGTATTTGTCTACTTTGTTTTTGTTTGAGCTTTAAAATGCATCATTTTTCTCCGTGAGATGAACTGGTTACATTTCTAAGGTCTTAACGGATGTCCATGAAAAGTTTGGGTCATTTTGTTTCCGGATAAAAAAAATTAATGGGCTATAGCACACGAAAATCGATAAAATCTGCCTTTGCCTGCTTTTTGACTCGTTTGAACTTGAAAATGCAATATTTTACCCCGCGGGAAGAACTGGTTCCATTTCTATAGTCCTAAGGGATGTCCATAAAAAATTTAGGTCATTTCGTTTTGATATTTCTGGAATAAAAAAATACATGGGCAATAAAATACGAAAATTAATAAAATCTTCTTTGTCTTCTTTGGGGCTCGTTTGAATTGGAAAATGCACCATTTTCCCCACGAGATGAGCTGGTTTCATTTCTAAGTTCTTAACGGACGTCCATGAAAAACTTTGTTCATTTTGTTTTTGGATTTCTGGATAAAAAAAATCCATGTGCTATAGCACAAGAGAATCGATAAAATATGTCTTTGCTTGCTTTGGAGCTCGTTTGAACTTAAATTGCACCATTTTTCATGCGGGATGAACTGGTTCTATTTCTAAGGGCTTAACAGACGTACATGAAAAAATTCGGTCATTTTATTTCAGAATTTCAAGATCAAAACAAATCCATGGGCTATAGCACAAAAAAATACTTAAAATCTGTCTTAGCCTACTTTGGGGCTCGTTTGAACTTGAAAATGCACCATTTTCCCCCGTGGAGCGAACTGGTTCCATTTATAAGGTCCTAATGGACATCCATGAAACTTTCAGCCATTTTGTATTGGTATTTCTTGATCTAAAAAACTCCATGGGATATAACACATGAAAATTGATAAAATCTGTCTTTGCCTGCTTTGGGGCTTTTAACTTTGAAATTCACAATTTTTCCAGCGAGACGAACTTGTTCAATTTCTAAGGTGTTAATGGATGTCCATGAAAAATTTGTTTATTTAGGAATTTCCGGATAAAAAAATAAATCTATGGGCTATAGTACATGAAAATCGATAAAATCAACCTTTTGTCATTTTGAGGCTCGTTTGAACTTGAAAATGCAACATTTTCCCCAGTGTGACGAACTAGTTTCATTTCTAATCTCTTAACGGACATCTATGAAAATATTCAGCCATTTTGTTTCAGGATTTTCGGATTAGAAAAAATTAATTGGCTATATACGAAAATTGGTAAAATATGCCTTTACTTGCTTTGGGGCTCGTTTGAACTTGAAAATGCACCATTTTTTTCGTCCAGACGAACTGGATCCATTTATAAGGTCTTAACGGACATCCATGAAAAATTTCTGCCATTTTGTTCGCGTTTCTGGATGAAAAAAAAATCCATCGTTTATAGCACACGAAAATTGATAAAATATGCCTTTAATTACTTTGAGGATCATTTGAAATTGAAATGACCCATTTTTTCTCGTTGGACAAATTAGTTCCATTTCTAAGATTTTAACGAACGTCTATGAAAATTTCAGTCATTTTGTTTCAGACTATTCGGATAAAAAAAATCCATGGCCTATAGCACATGAAAATCGATAAAATTTATCTTTACCTGCTTTGGGACTCGTTTGAACTTGGAATGCACCATTTTTCCCCGCGGGATAAACTGGTTCCATTTCTAAGGTCTTAAAGGATGTCCATGAAAAAAATTAAAAATTTTAATACGGGATTTACGGATTAAAAAAATCATGGGCTATAGCACAAGAAAATCGCTAATTTTGTGTTTGCCTTCTTTGGGCTCGTTTGAACTTGAAAATGCACCATTTTTCCCGCAGGATAAAGTGGTTCCATTTCTAAGGTCTTAACGGACGTCTATTATAAGTTTTGACCATTTTGTTTAGGGATTTTCGGATTAAAAAAAAACCATAGGCTATACCACACGAAAATCAGTAAAATTTGTCTTTCCTTGCTTTCGAGCTCGTTTGAATTTAAAATGCACCATTTTTTTGCGCGAAATGAACTGGTTCTATTTCTTAGTTCTTAACGGAAGTAAATAAAAATTTTGGTCTTTTTATTTCGGGATTTCCGGATAAAAAATAATTAATGGGCTATAGCACACAAAAATCTTTAAAATATGCCTTTGCCTAGTTTGAGGCTCGTTTGAACTTGAAAATGCACCATTTTTTTCGCGGAATGAACTATTTCATTTTTAAGATCCTAACGGACTTCAATGAAAATTTTTTGTCATTTATTTTGGAATTTTCGGATGAAAAAGAATTCATGGGGTATAACACATAAAAATCAGTAAAATCTGACTTTGCCTACTTAAGGTTCGTTTGAACTTGAAAATGCACTAGTTTTTTTCCTCGGGAGAAACTGGTTCCATTTTTAAGGTCTTAACGGACTTCAATGAAAAACATCGATCATTTTGTTTCGAAATTACTGGATAAAAAAATTCATGGGTTATAGCGAATGAGAATCGGTAAAATCTGCATTTGTCTGCTTTGGGTCATTTGAACTTGAAAATGCACCATTTTTCCATGTTGGACGAACCGGTTCCATTTCTATGGTCTTAACAGATTTCCATGTAAAATTTCAACCACTTTATTTTGAGATTTACAGATAAAAAAAATCATTGGCTATAACACTAAAAAATTGATAAAATCTGTCTTTGTCTACATTAGGGCTTGTTTGAACTTGAAAATACACCATTTATTCCCCGCGGACAAACTAGTTTCATTGCTAAGGTCTTAGCGGACGTTAATAAAAAAATTTGGCCATTAGGTTTTGAGATTTCCAGATAAAAAAAAATTCATAGTCTATAACACACGAAAATCGATAAAATATTTCTCTGCATGCTTTGGGGCTCGTTTGAACTTGAAAATTTAATATTTTTTTCCTGCGGGTCGAACTGATTCTGTTTCTAAAGTCTTAACGGACGTCAATGAAAAAGTTCTACCATTCTGTTTCGAAATATCCGGATAAAAAAATCCATTGGTTATACAACACGAAAATTGGTAAAATCGTCCCTTGGCCATTTTGGGGCTTCTTTTAACTTTAAAATACACCATTTTCCCCTGCGGGACGAACTAGTTCATTTCTAAGTTCTTAACAAGCGTTCATGAAAAAATTTTGGTCATTTTATTTCGAGAGTTCCAAATCAAAAAAAAATATATGGGCTATAGCACGCGAAAATCCGTAAAATTTGTCTTTGACTGCTTTGGGGATCATTTGAACTTGAAAATGCATCATTTTTCCCCGCGAGACGAACTAGTTCCATTTCAAAAATCTTAAAAGACTTCCATGAAATTTTTTGGCCATTTTATTTTGAGATTTTCGGATAAAAAAAATCAATGGGCTATAGCACATGAAAATCGGTACCATATGTCTTTGCCTGCTTTGGGGCACGTTTGAACTTTAAAATCCACCATTTTTCTCCGTGAGACGAACTGGTTTCATTACTAAGGTCTGAACGGATGTCCATGAAAATATTTAGCCATTTTGTTTTAGTATTTTTGGATTTAAAAGTTCCATGGGATATAGCACACGAGAATCGATAAAATCTGCCTTTGTCTGCTTTGAAGCTCATTTGAACTTGAAAATGCACCATTTTTTACCGCGGGACAAACTGGTTCCATTTCTAAGGTCTTAATGGACGTCCTTGTAAAATTTCGGCCATTTATTTTAGGGATTTTTGGATAAAATAAAAATTCATTTGCTATAGCACTCGAAAGTTGAAAAAATCTACATTTGTCTCCTTTAGGGATCGTTTGAACTTGAAAATGCACCGTTTATCCCTACGGGACAAACTAGTTGTATTCTTAAGGTTTTAACAGAGGTCATTACAAATTTAGACCATTTTGTTTTGGAATTTTCGGATTAATTAAATCAATGGGCTATAGCACACGAAAATTGATAAAATCTATCTTTACCTGGTTTGGGGCTCATTTGAACTTGAAAATGCACCATTTCCACGCAGGATGAATTGGTTCCATTTCTAAGGTCTTAATGGAAGTCAATGAAATTTTTTGACCATTTTGTCTCAGGATTTACGGATCAAAAAAATTCATGGGTTATAGCACACGAAAATCGATAAAACTAGCCTTTGCCTGATTTGGAGATCGTTTGAACTTGAAAATGCACAATGTTCCCTGTGGGACAAGCTGGTTCCATTTCTAAAGTCTTAACGGTCGTCCATGAAAGATTTTATTCATTTTGTTCAAGATTTTTGAATTAAAAAAATTATTGCACTAAAGCACATGAAAATTAGTAAAATATGTCTTTGTCTGCTTTGGGTTCGTGTGAATTTGAAAATGAATCATTTTTTCCCGGGGGGACTAATTGATTTCATTTCTAAGGTCTTAATAGACATCCATGAAAATTTTTGATCATTTTGTTTCATGATTTCTGTATAAAAAAATCAATGGGCAATAACACATGAAAATTGATAAAACATGTATTTGCCTATGTTGAGACGCGTTTAAACTTGAAAATACACCATTATTCCACGCTGGATGAACTGGTTCCATTTTAATGGTCTTAACATACGTCCATAAAAATTTTTGGTTATTTTTTTTGGATTTCCGGATAAATAAATGCATAGGCTATAGCACATGAAAATCTGAATTATCTGCCTTTGCCTGCTTTGGGGATTGTTTGAACTTGAAAATGCATCATTTTTCCTGTGGGACAAACTGTTTCCATTTTTAAGGTCTTAATGGACGTCCATTAAAAATTTCGGTCATTTTTTTCTAGGTTTTACGGATAAAAAAAAATGCATAGGCTATAGAACACAAAATTCGATAAAATCTGTCTTTCCTATTTTGGAGCTCGTTTGAACTTTAAAATGCATCAATTTTCCCCGCGGGACGAACTGTTTCCATTAGTAAGGTCTTAAGGGACATCCATAAAATTTTTTGACCATTTTATTTTGGAATTTCCGGATCAAAAAAATCCACGGATTATATCACACAAAAATTGATAAAGTCATTCTTTGCCTGTTGTGGGGCTCGTTTGAACTTGAAAATGCACCATTTTTCCTCGCGGGATGAACTGATTTTATTTGTAAGGTCTTAAGGGACGTCCATGAAAAATTTGGCAATTTTTTTGGGATTTTTGGATTAAAATAATAATGGGCTAAAGCACACGAAAATCGGTAAAATCTGTCTTTGCTTGCTATCGGACTCTTTTAACTTGAAAGTGTACCATTTTTCCCGTGGCACGAACTGGTTCCATTTATAAGGTCATAAAGGACGTGCATGAAAAATTTTGGCTATTATTTTTTGAGATTTTTGAATAAAAAAAATACATGGGCTATATAGCACACGAAAATCAGTAAAATCTCCCTTTGTCTGCTTTATGGCTTGTTTGAACTTGAAAGTGCACCATTTTTCCCCGCGGGACGAACTGGTTCCATTTCTAAGGTCTTAACGGATGTCCATGAAAAATTTTGGTCATTTTATTTGGAGATTTCCGTACAAAAAAATTCAATTGGCTATAGCAAACCATTTTTTGGGTTATCCAGATTCCGATGTCAAAAATGCAAAAATTATTTTTGGACGTCCGTCAAGACCTTGGCTATGCATCCGGTTAGCCCTCACGGTCATTACAACCCATTTTCAACGTCAAATAAGCCCCGAAGCGCGCATACCCCCATTTTGGACAATTTTCGTGTGCTAACAAACCATTTTTTGGGTGATCCGGATTCCGACGTCAAAAATGCCAAAGTTATTTGTGGACGTCCGTCAAGATCTTGTCTATGCATACGGTTGGCCCTCACGGACATTCCAACCCATTTTCAAGGTCAAACGAGCCGCGAAGCACGCATACCCCCTATTTCGATGATTTTCGTGTGCTACAGCAAACTATTTTTTGGGTGATCCGGATTCCGAAGTCAAAAATGCCAAAATTATTTGTGGACGTCCGTCAAGACCTTGGATATGCATCCGGTTGGCCCTCACGGCCATTCCAACCCATTTTCCAGGTCAAACGAGCCCCAAAGCGAGCATACCCCCCATTACGATGATTTTCGTGTGCTATAGCAAACCATTTTTTGGATGATCCGAATTCCGACGTCAAAAATGCCAAATTTATTTGTGGACGTCCGTCAAGACCTTTGATATGCATTCGGTTGGCCCTCACGGCCATTCCGACCCATTTTTAAGGTCAAACGAGCCACGAAGCGCGTATACCCCTCATTTCGACGATTTTCATGTGTTATAGCAAATTATTTTTTGGGTGATCCGAATTCCGATGTCAAAAATGCCAAAATTATTTGTGGACATCCGTCAAGACCTTGGATATGCATCCGATTTGCCCTCACAGCCATTCCGACCAATTTTCAAGGTCAAATAAGCCCCGAAGCGCGCATACCCCCCATTTCAACGATTTTTGTGTGCTATAGCAAACCATTTTTTGGGTGATCCGGATTCTGATGTTAAAAATACAAAATTTTTTTGTGGACGTCCGTCAAGACCTTGGCTATGCATCCGGTTGGCCCTCACGGCCATTCCAACCCATTTTCAAGGTCAAACAAGCCCCGAAGCGCGCATACCCCCCATTTCGACAATTTTCGTATGCTATAGCAAACCATGTTTTGGGTGATCCGAATTCGGACGTCAAAAATGCCAAAATTATTTGTGGACGTCCTTCAAGACCTTGGCTATGCATCCGGTTGGCCCTCACGGCCATTCTAACCCATTTTCAAGGTCAAACGAGCCTCGAAGCGCGCATACCCCCCATTTCAATAATTTTCGTGTGCTATAGCAAACCATTTTTGGGTGATCCGGATTCTGATGTCAAAAATGCGAAAAATATTTTTGGACCTCCGTCAAGACCATTTCTATGCATCCGGTTGGCCCTGACGCCCATTCCGACCCATTTTCAAGGTCAAACAAGCCCAGAAGCGCACATACCCCCCATTTCGATGATTTTCGTGTGCTAGCAAACCATTTTTTGGGTGATCCGGATTCCGAAGTCAAATATGCCAAAATTATTTGTGGACATCCGTCAAGACCTTGTCTATGCATCCGGTTGGCCCTCACGGCCATTCCAATCCATTTTCAAGGTCAAACGAGTCCCGAAGCGCGCATACCCCCCATTTCGACGATTTTCGTGTGCTATAACAAACCATTTTTTGGGTGATCCGGATTCCGATGTCAAAAATGCCAAAATTATTTGTGGACGTCCGTCAAGACCTTGGATATGCATCCGATTGGCCCTCACGGCCATTCAATCCCATTTTCAAGGTCAAACGAGCCCCGAAGCGCGCATACCCCCTATTTCGACGATTTTTGTGTGCTATAGCAAACCAGTTTTTGGGTGATCCGGATTTCTACGTCAAAAATGCCAAATTTATTTGTGGACATCCGTCAAGACCTTATCTATGCATCCGGTTGGCCCTAACGGCCTTTCCGACCCGTTTTGTAGGTCAAATGAACCCCGAAGCGCGCATACCCCCCATTTCGATGATTTTCGTGTGCTATAGCAAACCATTTTTTGGTTGATCCGGATTCCGATGTCAAAAATGCCAAAATTATTTATGGACGTCCGTCAAGACCTTGACTATGCATCCGGTTAGCCCTCACGGCCATTCCAACCCATTTTCAAGGTCAAACAAGCCCCGAAGCGCGCATACCCCCATTTTGACAATTTTCGTGTGCTATAGCAAACCATTTTTTGGGTGATCCGGATTTCGACGTCAAAAATGCCAAAATTATTTGTGACGTCCGTCAAGACCTTGGCTATGCATCCGGTTGTCCCTCATGTCCATTCCAACCCATTTTCAAGGTCAAACAAGCCGCGAAGCGCGCATACCCCCCATTTCAACAATTTTCGTGTGCTATAGCAAACCATTTTTTGGGTGATCCGGATCCCGACGTCAAAAGTGCCAAAATTTTTTTGTGGACGTCCGTCAAGATGTTGGCTATGCATCCGGTTTGCCCTGATGGCCATTCCGACCCATTTTCAAGGTAAAAATAGCCCCGAAGCGCGCATACCCCATTTCGACCATTTTTCGTGTGCTATAGCACACCATTTTTTGGGTGATCCGGATTCTGATGTCAAAAATGCGAAAAATATTTTTGGACGTCCGTCAAGACCTTGTCTATGCATCCGGTTGGCCCTCACGGCCATTCCGACCCATTTTCAAGGTCAAACAACCCCAGAAGCGCACATACCCCCTATTTTAATAATTTTCGTGTGCTAGCAAACCATTTCTTGGGTGATCCGGATTCCGATGTAAAATATGCAAAAATTATTTGTGGACATCCGTCAAGACCTTGTCTATATATCCGGTTGGCCCTCACGGCCATTCCAACCCATTTTCAAGGTCAAACGAGTCCCGAAGCGCGCATACCCCCATTTCGACGATTTCCGTGTGCTATAGCAAACCATCTTTTGGGTGATCCGGATTCCGACGTCAAAAATGCCAAAATTATTTGTGGACGTCCGTCAAGACCTTGGCTATGCATACGATTGTCCCTCACAGCCATTCAAACCCATTTTCAAGGTCAAACGAGCCCCGAAGCGCGCATACCCCCCCATTTTAACGATTTTCGTGTGCTTTAGCAAACCAGTTTTTGGATGATCCGGATTCCTACGTCAAAAATGCCAAAATTATTTGTGGACATCCGTCAAGACCTTGGCTATGCATCCGGTTGGCCCTCACGGCCATTCTGACCAATTTTCAAGGTCAAATAAGCCCCGAAGCGCGCATACCCCCTATTTCGACGATTTTTGTGTGCTATAGCAAACCATTTTTTGGGTGATCCGGATTCCGATGTTAAAAATACCAAATTATTTGTGAACGTCCGTCAAGATATTGGCTATGCATCCGGTTGGCCCTCACGGCCATTCCAACCCATTTTCAAGGTCAAACAAGCCCCGAAGCGCGCATACCCCCATTTCGACAATTTTCGTATGCTATAGCAAACCATTTTTTGGGTGATCCGAATTCGGACGTCAAAAATGCCAAAATTATTTGTGGACGTCCGTCAAGACCTTAGATATGCATCCGGTTGTCCCTCATGGCCATTCCAACCCATTTTCAAGGTCAAACGAGCCGCGAAGCGCGCATACCCCCATTTCGACGATTTTCGTATGCTATAGCAAACCATTTTTTGGGTGATCCGAATTCCGACGTCAAAAATGCCAAAATTATTTGTGGACGTCCGTCAAGACCTTGGCTATGCATACGGTTGGCCCTCATGACCATTCCGACCCATTTTCAAGGTTAAACAAGCCTCGAAGCAAGCATACCCCCCATTTCAAAAATTTTCGTGTGCTATAGCAAATCATTTTTTGGGTGATCCGGATTCTGATGTCAAAAATGCCAAAAATATTTTTGGACGTCTGTCAAGACCTTGTCTATGCATCCGGTTGGCCCTCACGGCCATTCCGACCCATTTTCAAGGTCAAACAAGCCCAGAAGCGCACATACCCCCATTTTGATAATTTTCGTGTGCTAGCAAACCATTTTTTGGGTGATCCGGATTCCGATGTAAAATATGCAAAAATTATTTGTGGACATCCGTCAAGACCTTGTCTATGCATCCGGTTGGCCCTCACTGCCATTCCAACCCATTTTCAAGGTCAAACGAGTCCCGATGCGCGCATACCCCCATTTCGACGATTTTCGTGTGCTATAGCAAACCATCTTTTGGGTGATCCGGATTCCGACGTCAAAAATGCCAAAATTATTTGTGGACGTCCGTCAAGACCTTGGCTATGCATCCGATTGTCCCTCACAGCCATTCAAACCATTTTCAAGGTCAAACGAGCCCCGAAGCGCGCATACCCCCAATTTTGACGATTTTCGTGTGCTATAGTTAACCAGTTTTTGGGTGATCCGGATTCCTACGTCAAAAATGCCAAAATTATTTGTGGACGTCCGTCAAGACCTTGGATATGCATCCGGTTGGCCCTCACAGCCATTCTGACCCATTTTCAAGGTCAAACGAGCCCCAAAGCGAGCATACCCCCCATTACGACGATTTTCGTGTGCTATAACAAACCATTTTTTGGATGATCCGAATTCCGACGTCAAAAATGCCAAAATTATTTGTGGACGTCCGCCAAGACCTTTGCTATGCATTCGGTTGGCCCTCACGGACATTCCGACCCATTTTCAAGGTCAAACAAGCCACGAAGCGCGTATACCCCTCATTTCGACGATTTTCATGTGTTATAGCAAATTATTTTTTGGGTGATCGAATTCCGATGTCAAAAATGCCAAAATTATTTGTGGACATCCGTCAAGACCTTGGCTATGCATCCGGTTGGCCCCACGACCATTTTAACCCATTTTCAAGATCAAATAAGCCCGAAGCGCGCATACCCCCCATTTCGATGATTTTTGTGTGCTATAGCAAACCATTTTTTGGGTGATCCGGATTCCGATGTTAAAAATACCAAAATTATTTGTGGACGTCCGTCAAGACCTTGGATATGCATCCGGTTGGCCCTAACGGCCATTCCAACCCATTTTCAAGGTCAAACAAGCCCCGAAGCGCGCATACCCCCCATTTCGATAATTTTTGTATGCTATAGCAAACCATTTTTTGGGTGATCCAAATTTGGACGTCAAAAATGCCAAAATTATTTGTGGACGTCCGTCAAGACCTTGGCTATGCATCCGGTTGTCCCTCATGGCCATTCCAACCCATTTTCAAGGTCAAATGAGCCGCGAAGCGCGCATAACGATTTTCGTATGCTATAGCAAACCATTTTTTGGGTGATCCGAATTCCGACGTCAAAAATGCCAAAATTTTTTGTGGACGTCCGTCAAGACGTTGGCTATGCATACGATTGGCCCTGACGACCATTCTGACACTCCATTTTCAAGTCAAACGTACCCGAGCGCGCATACCCCATTTCAACGATTTCGTGTGCTATAAAGCACACCATTTTTTGGGTATCCGGATTCCGACGTCAAAAATGCAAAAATTATTTGTGGATCCGTCAAGACTGTTGGCTATGCATCCGGTTGGCCCTCACGGCATTCCACCCATTTTCAAGGTCAAAACCCCGAAGCGCGCATACCCCCATTTCGACGATTTTTCGTGTGCTATAGCAACCATTTTTTGGTGATCCGGATTCCGACGTCAAAATGCCAAAATTATTTGTGGACGTCCTCAAGACTTGGCTATGCATTGGTTCCCTACGGCCATTCCACCATTTTCAAGGTCAAAAGCCCCGAAGCGCGCATACCCCCATTTGACGATTTTTCTTGTGCTATAGCAACCATTTTTTGGGTGATCCGGATCCGACGTCAAAAATGCCAAAATTTTTATGGACGTCCGTCAAGACCTTGGCTATGCATTCGGTTGCCTGCGCCATCTCGATACCATTTTCAAGGTCAAACAGCCCCGAAGCGGCATACCCCCATTTCGATGATTTTCGTGTGCTATAGCAAACCATTTTTGGGTGATCCGGATTCCGACGTCAAAATGCCAAAATATTTGTGGACGTCCGTCAAGACTTGGCTATGCATCCGTTGCCCTACGGCATTCGACCATTTTAAGTCAAAAGCCCCGAAGCGCGCATACCCCCATTTCGAGATTTTCGTGTGCTATAGCACACATTTTTTGGGTGATTCCGATTCGACGTCAAAATGCCAAAATATTTTGTGGACGTCCGTCAAGACCTTGGCTATGCATCCGTGGCCCTCACGGCCATTCCGACCATTTTAAGGTCAAACGAGCCCGAAGCGCGCATACCCCCATTTCGATGATTTTCGTGTGCTATAGCAACCATTTTTTGGGTGATCCGGATTCGACGTCAAAAATGCCAAAATTTTTGTGGACGTCCGTCAAGACTTGGCTATGCATCCTGTTGCCCTCAGGCCATTCGACCCATTTTCAAGGTCAAACGAGCCCGAAGCGCGCATACCCCTCATTTGATATGATTTTCTGTGCTATAGCAAATTATTTTTTGGGTGATCCGATTCCGACGTCAAAAATGCCAAAATTATTGTGGAATCCGTCAAGACCTTGGCTATGCATCGGTTGGCCCTCACGCATTCCGACCCATTTTCAAGTCAAAAGCCCCAAAGCGCGCATCCCCCCATTTCGACATTTTGGTGTGCTATAGCAAACCATTTTTTGGGTG